>PJEM01008539.1:20632-81671 GCA_004023845.1 Helogale parvula | reverse complement strand
AGACCTTTGCCCTGCCTGGGATATGAGAACGCTCAGAATTTCCTTCCCACCTGTTATGTCTCCCAGAACCTTCTCCCTTCCTTCCTCCTGCCGCTTCAGCTCGTTTCCTCTCATGGGAAATCCAGAGAGAGAACCAGAAACCACCTGTGTCTTCGTAAGTATTTCGGAGAAGCCTGCCGGTTCTCTGTCCTCTCTCTGCTCCTCTCCTGCAGCCTCCCTCGCCAACTACGAGAATTCAGTCCTCACTTTCTCTTCCCACACACCCTGCTTTCCAAACCTATCATGTCTGTGCAAAACATCCCACTGAAGGACCCTCCGTGGACCCGCGGCCGGCCCTGCTCGGGCCGTGGAGCCCGCTGCCACCGTCCGATCTGGGCGGCCGTCCGTCTACCTGGGCAGAGCAATCTGGGCTCCATGACGGGAGTGGACCTTCCCTGGCTTCCAGGACAGTCCAGGAGAGGAGCTGAGCCCAGAGTCAGGATATGGGAGATTTCCCCAAGAGAACAGGAGAGAGGAAAAGTTGCCTGTGGGGGGGGGTGCAGTAAGGGAAGGAGAGCCTGTGGAGAGGTGGGGTTCAGCAATCACCAGCCAGATTCTCTCCCTCCCCCCTCCCCCCAGCCTCTGAATCAATACATTTTGAATCTAATCTAATAACAGAGATTTAACGAGGGATAATGCGCTGTGGAGCGGCCAGGCGCTTTGTCTCTTCTTTCATGCGGCAGCTGGGGCCCATTATCCGGGGACAATGCCCCCTGCTAATCACGCCTCATCTCCTCCCAAGTGTGGGGAGGGGTGGTGGGCAAAGAGGGCAGCTCCTCCCTGATTGGAGGGGAGTGGAGGGGCGGAAGAGGGGGGAAGACGTCGGGAAGGGTCTGGATGGGCCCCTGACAACCGTCTTGACCTGACATGAACTCAGTGGCCCTCTCCCTCCCGCGCACGCTGTCCACCGTGGCCGCTCAGGGTCTGGGGGCCCGAACAGTGCCCACAAACAGCAGATAATTACCTATCAGCTGCAAGTGCCCGTGGCTGGGAGTTGGGTGGGTTTTTTTTTTTTTCTTTTCTTTTCTGTAACTTGGTCCTCTATAATTTAAGCTCTCCCATTAATGCTTGTGATTGGCCGGCCCTGACTGTCATGGTTAGAGAATTAAACCCTGGGTTTAGAGACCAAGAATACCGCTCTCTGAACCACAGCCTCATCTTCTGTCTCCTCTCTGGGACCTTAGAGAGGTGCTTGGCCTGCAGGATGAGGGGTGGAGGGTAGACTGTAGCAGGAACTTTCTGACAATCAAATTCCTGACATGAACTAGATTGAGAGGCTGAAAGGAAAGGAATTTGAAAGAAAGAGAGCCCCGCATCTAGGCTGGGAAGGGACAGACCGGGGAGGAAAGATCTGCCTCGGTTTCCACTGCCAGAGCTCGAGTTGGAGGGAGCCCAGAACAGGGGCACCTGCCACCCCCACTCCCTTCTACAACACCGTTACTGGGGCCACTATGGGGCGAGTGGCCACCCCAGATATGCGTCTTGACTCCATCACACACCGGCTGTGAAACCTTGGATAAGTACTTAACTCCTCCGCCTCAGTGTTCTCATCTGCAAAGTGGGGACCATATCAGTACTGGCTCATTGGTGTTGTGGGCACGTGTCTCCCAATACGGGCAAAAGCCCTGGGAACCATGAGGCTGGAGTCAGAGATGTCTCCGGGCGTACCAGCCCTCCCTCCGTGGGCTCACATCACATTCTGAACAGGTGAGAACGTCCCCCGGGGAAAGTCGGGGCCGTTACCCTTCTGATCCCCATCTCAGAGACGGGAACGGCTCGGTGAGCTGGGGACTCAGCTTCCACTCCCACTAGGCTGGACTCAGCCCTCTGGGCCCCATCTGCTGAGTCCTCCTTTCTCTCATCACTACCCCGCGTCTCACCCTGCACATCCCCAGCTCCTTTGCAGAGCCCCTGCCTACAACAGCTTGGAGCCCGGCTCTGGGAAGGTGTGTGCATGCGGGCACAACGCCGGTGCCCTTCCCTGATCCTGGCTGGGTTTCTCCACTTCCGTGGCCCTGTCTGCAAAGAGAATGAGACTTTTGGCAGAGCAAGGGACACACCATGAGGGTGACAGTTGGGACTCTGGGAGCCTAGAGAGGCCCTGCCATGTGTCTGAAAGAACCGCCTCCCAATACTCCCCACCCCACCCCACCCCCAATACTTAGAAAGACCTAGTCTAAGGCCTGAAATAAGAGGTCAATCTTTGTCCAGGACGAGCCGCCACCTTGTCTTTCTGAAGTCTGTCCACAAGGTGGCAGCAAAGTCCAGACGTTCTAGGGAGAGGCCTGAAGCCTTTGCTGGTCCCCTTGGCATGTTCCCCAGGAGCCTCTGAAACCCTCTCCTTCAAGGCCAGAGCGCTTGGCACCTTGTTTTGCTGCTCTGGGCAAAGGCTGTCTCACTGACCTCTCCCCTGTCACACAGCTGTGTCCACGCTGATCCCTGGGCAAGTGGCCCTCTTCCCCGCTCAGAGCTGGGATCCACGCTGAGCCACACCCGAGTTCCTCCTCTGATTTCTGTTGATGCGTGATGGTGCAGAAGCTGTTTTACCCAAATCCGTGCACATACAGGCCCATGGAGGACTCTCAGCCTCTCTCTGCTGCTCCTGTCTCCAGGCCGCCCACCGCAGCCTGTCCCAGGCTGGCGAGATGGTTCTCAGCGGTCCCAGGAAAACAAGGGGGAGGAAGGTCCTGGCCAGAGCAGGAGCTGGCGGGGTCACCGGCCAGATACGGGGCAGGGGACACGGAGAGGCTCATCCAGGAGCTGGTGGGGTCATCGGCCAAACACGGGGCAGGGGGACATGGAGAGGCTCGTCCAGGAGCTCGGGGGTCGGCGTTGAAAAGGCGCCGTTGGTCCCAAACGCGGTGAGCGGAAGTGCGGTTTCCCAGCCCAGAGCCTGTGCAGCGGCTGCTGTCACACGTCACAGGTCAGAACACACAAATGTACTGCCGTGCTGTGCTGAAGGTCAGGGGTCCCAGGGGTCCGACGGAGGATCTGTGTCCTTGCCTTTTTCTGATTCTAGAGGCCACCTCTGCCCTTGGCCTTGGCCCGTTCCCTGGCCTCAAAGCCGGGACTGGAACAGCGTCAGATCTCTGTGTTGTTGCGGCTCCTTCTCTGGCGCGTCTGCTTCCCTCTTTCTCATACGGACCCTTGTGGTGACGGGGGGTCTGCCTGGATAATCGACAATGACCTCCCATCTGCAGAACCCTGACCACACCACCTGGGCCAGGCCCCTGCACCTCGTGGTGTGGCCTGATCACAGCGTCTGGGGGGGAGGGGGGGCGGCCGCCGTTCCCCCCACCACTATGCAATCCTGTGCAAAGTGCTTAACTTCTCTGTGCCTCAGTTTCCTCGTTGTAAAATCCATTCAATAGCAGGACCTGTGGCACAAGATCGTCACAGGGATTAAAAGAGCCAAAACGGGCGCCTGGGTGGCTAGCGAGTTAAGGGTCTGACTCTTGATTTGGGCTCAGGTCATGGTTTCATGGTTTGTGAGATCAAGCCCCGAGTTTGGCTCTGCGCTGACAGCATGGAGCTGCTTAGGATTCTCCCATTCTATCTCTGCCTCTCACCCACTCACATGCTCGCTCACTCGCTCTCTCTCTCTCTCTCTCTTTCAAAATAAATAAATAAACCTTAAAAAAAAACAACACAAAGGGTCTAGAACAGAGTAAACGCTTGGTAAACTTTAACTACAGTTTTATTATTGCTCTTACACGTAATTCTAGAAGCTTCCTGCCAGACGCCTGATCAGCAAAATGAGGTGTGGTCCATCTCAGACCCACTTAATTACTGTATGAGAAATACACTCTCTGTTGGGCAACATTCAGTTGTGCAGCGGGTTACGGTGATGTATCCTGCATTAGGATTACTTAGCGGAAGAGAACATGCAAGCAGCACCCAGGAAGCAGTGAGCCCCAGACCCCAGCCCGGCAGGCGATCCGGGTCAGGCAGAGGCAGGTCCTCTCTCTCCTCCCCCCTCCCCAAATCCGTTCAGCTTCCCAGTGGGCAGAGGCACCTGACAGCGGTAAGGGTCTCTCCAGGCAAGAGGTGTTCAGCGCGGGATGGGGTCTGGATTCACTTCCCTTCTCCCGATCCGCCTTCTCTGCCTGAGAAAGTACACAGAGGCAGGGGAATGGACAGCATGACCTCCAGAGGACCTTCCCAGCTGAGGTCCGGGAAATCCTGCCTTTCCCTCTAGGTGACCCCTCATCCTGGCTCAGGGCTCCAGTTCTGCGCTCTGTCCTTTTCTCCCGGCTGACATACTCCACCCCACGGCCCCTTTCACCCAAGGGCTCATTCTTCTGGTCTCACTAATGAAACTCAAATCTATCTGCCATATGCGTTTGTCCGTAAAATTCCCACCAAGGGCTCACGCCTCCAGAGTCTTGTGAAGGTGAGCGTGTCTCTCCCTCTCCGTTAGCCTTGGCTCTTCCTGCACCCCGGCCAGTTTCTTTACGATAATGGAAGGGCCCTCGTTTACGGCTGAGTGATTTGCTCAGCGTTCATCCCGGCGCGCCCAGCCTGTCGCTTCCGGAAGGCAGGTGTTTCTGGTGCCTGAAACGCCCGTGCTTCGCATGTGGTGAGCGAATCAACGGGTGCGTTGCGCTGGGGAACCAGACACCTGCTCGCAGAGGGAGCCCTTACCCGAAATTCCCTTTCGTGCTGCCCTTCAGCCCTCACTGTGGCTCCCGCTTTGGGCGGGGGGTGGGGAGACCCATCCTAGAGAAAGACCTGGGTGGCTGCCAGGGTCCTGGAGCCTGTGGGGGGCGGTGGCCTTGAGGCAGGGTGGCCGTGGAATCTCCTTTGTCACTTCCTCAGTGAATCTTCTCCGAGACCCTTGGGAGGAGGCGTGTCTCTCTGCAGGACCTAACACTGAGCCCCCGTAGCTGTTCCGGGGCTGTGTCTGCCCTGGCTCACCCTGCAGGGCCTGTCTGCTCCTTACTCGCCCCCGAGTCTCCACCGCCAGGTGCAGGCCCGGCCCGGGGCGGGGGCTCCGTCTTTGCTGAACAGATGAAGGCAGGGGGAGGTGTGCATTCCGTTCGAGTCGGTCTCTACCGGGATGACCATATAATTTTTCACCCAGACCAGAGGATTTTTGTCTTGGGAGCGGAAGTGGGATTCATAATGACACGTGGGGGCCCAGGGCAAACAGGAAGTATGGCCACCCTGCGTCTTCAGGGTCTTCCCGGCCCCTTCCGTGGCTGGGACCCCACGCGGGTCGGCCAGCTGGGGGTGCTTCCCCTCCCACGGATTCTAGGGACAGGAGATCTGGGCTGAGGGAGGGGAGGGAGGCCTCAGCACGGCCCTTTGTGCTCTCAGGGATCATGGCTTTCCTCCCAAGGTTTGCTCAGAGGTCAGAAGGATTTCCTGTGGGGTCACAGGTCAAATGCCACATTCCTCAGCAGGGCTGCCGTGGGTGGGGGCGGGGTCCTGGGCTGATCCCTGCCCCCACCTCTCAGAAGAAGGATGGGCTGGTGCTGGAGCAGGAAGCAGGGGAAGGCAGGTCCAGGAGGGCAGGAGCGGGCTCTGAGGGCCCCAGCCTGCCATCCAGAGGGCTTGGTTCTGAGCCTCCCCGACCCCCGGAGCAGGACACGCTGCATGCGGGGTGCAGCAAGGAGGGGGGGCTGGTGACCGAGTGGACGTGTCCCCCGGGTTGAGAGTCCGCTGAGTGGGGCTCTCTTGACAAGGACTCCTCAGCGCATTGCCTTAGAAGTCTGCTTTTCGTTAACAACCCGTTTTAATGGAGGCGGAAACCCACCCCACCCCCCGCCGTCAGATAGAGAGAGAAAAAGTACTGTTGTGTTGCTGAAGGGAAGATGGATCTGGGGATCCCCCGAGCTTCCAGACCCCGGGGGGCGGCCCAGAGTTTGGGAGTGGAACAGAAATGCCCTGAAGCCAGGCCGGATCTGTGCAGCGGCTCCTGTCAAGGGCCTGATACCACGGGGAGGGGGGTGGGTAAGCGGTTCAGCCCTGAAGGTCGACTTGGTGTCTCTCGGGGGTTGGGAGCAGCCTCGCTGTCCCCAGCATCCATCTGGGCACCCGCTTCACAGGGCGGCTCCGTCAGGCTGCGGGGGCTGCGCACTGCACAGCCCGAGGGTCCCGTTTACACGGACCCCAATGTGACCGGAGCCCCAGGCGTGTGCCGTTCAGGAAGCGCTGTCAGGAGCCTTTACAAACGCCAGTCCTCTGCCTAGAACATCATCCCGGCAAGATCCGGCTTAGATCCGAGCTCCCCTTAGAGTCCTTACTGCCTTCTTCCTGCGCCCCCCCCCCCACACGCCCCTGTTCTATATTTACTACCCAGAACCGTAACGATCCTGCCTCAGTGTCTGCCGTCTCCACGTTTCCTCCCTGTCACCTTCCTAAGGCGGCGCCTGAACACCTGGACGGTCAAGTTCTGAACCAAACAACCGTAGGTCACCCTCACCTGCCCGCTTCTCCTCCCCCCACTCTCCAGTGATGGGAATTTTAAAGGCTATTTTGACTCTCTCTGCTGTAATAAGAAACTAGCAATTAACTATTATAAGGGTGTTTTACCGTCGTGTGGAACCCCTTTCATCCACTTTGCTTTAAACGGTTGTATCTTTTATCCGTAGTTTTCGGGAAGATAAAACTTAACAGCGTTTGCTGCAAACCTTCATACTTCGCTCTGCAGTTTATTGCTCCCTCTGCAGATAGATCTTTCACATAAATAAGACTTCTGTCCGTACAGGACTGGGCTTGGGCCACCACGGTCTCCATGCTTTCATCAGCGGGGCTCACCTTGGACACAAGGTGATTCACCCGGAGCCATCGGTCCCTCGGCCCCTGATCAGGGCTGGCCCAGCAGCCCTGCCATGAAGGAGGTCGTGAAGCCCGGGGAGAGGGAGGCATGATGGGGAATCCCGGACAGGGAGCTCCCCCTCACGTGCCCGATCTCCACGGACACCAGCCAGCGTCCTGGCTCCTCCCGCCCTTGGGCAGGGCTGTCCTTCCTGAGGGCACCGAGGGAGAAGCAGCAGCAAGCTTTGCGGAGATCCGTGAGGGCATGGCCGGGGCAGGGCATAAACCAAGTTCACGGGCAGCCACTGCCCTGCACTTCCCGAGGCATTGGCTGAGGGCCTCCCTGAGCCGGGGCTGTGTCCGGAACAGCCATGGCGGCAAGAGGACCACCCAGGCAGTTCCATCCCCAGGCGAATCCCCACGTTTGAACTGGTTTTCGGGTTTTCAGGGTGGAGAGTTTCTATCGAAAGCCTCATGCGGTGGCCTGGAGAATGTGCCACTCCCGGACCCCCAGGGGTCATCATCCAGGGCCCCACCGGCCAGGCGGACGTCCAGGGCGGCCCCTGTGCCCAGGCCGCGGCCTCCGGGGGCCGTTCCCGGCCAGGGAGGGACTGAGAGATGGGACCCCCCACCGCCCCGGAGCCCGCTGGCTGAGGACCCCTCGCCTTCACTCAGGCTCTCGAAGCGCAGGCTGACCGCCACCCTGGCCTCGGCCTGCCCCGCTCGCCGCCGCTTCCCCCACGGGCATTGCCCCGATTAAACTCCTGCAGATTCAGTCCCACGTTGGCATCTGATTCTCAGAGGACCCGAACTGGCACGCCTCTCAGCTGCAAAAGGAGAGACCGCTGGAGGTCCGGGTGTGGCTGGCAGAGCCGGTGCCTCGTGCTGTTTGTGTAGACGCGCCGGGACGCAACACCAGAAGCAAAGGCAGGCGTGTTTCCAGGTATAGACGTGTAGGTGGGCATAAGCGGATAGATATAATGTACTTTTATTTATTTATTGTTTAATGTTTATTTACTTTTGAGGGAAAGAGAGCCAGAGCATGAGTGAGGAAGGGGCAGAGAGAGAGGGAGACACAGAATCGGAAGCAGGCTCCAGGCTCTGAGCTGTCAGTACAGAGGCCAACGCGGGGCTTGAACTCATGAGCCGCGAGATCATGACCTGAGCCAAAACAAAGAGCCAGATGCTTAACCGACTCAGCCACCCAGGCGCCCCTTAAATGTACTTTGAAAAAAAAACTTTCTCAGGGCCCCTGGGTGGCTCAGGTAGTTAAGAGTCTGACTTCGGCTCAGGTCATGATCTCTCAGTTCACAAGTTTGAGCCCCACATCGGGCTCTGTGCCGACAGCTGGGAGCCTGGAGCCTGCTTCCGATTCTGTTACCGTCTCTCTCCGCCCCTTCCCCGCTCACTCTCTGTCTCTGTCTCTCAAAATAAAAATAAAGACATAAAAAGAAAAAAAGAGTCAGATGCTTAACCGACTGAGCCACCCACGCGCCACCACGTTTATCATGTTCTAGGGAAAGAACAGAGTCACAACCTGTCAAGGGAGGGACTCATCGTAGCCCAGTCTGCTCGTGGGGAAACTGAGCCTGAGTGCACATAAGAAAGTCTAAGTCACAGACCGGACTGGTGGCTGACCCGAGGCTCACCTCAGGCGCGTCTGACTTGGGGGCCAGGGGTCCTCACCCCCGCGCCCCGTTTCATTCTGCTGTCCTCTCTCTCGTTGTCCCTCCTGCCTTCATGACCAGCTCCCTACAGTCTGGCGCTTCCCCTGCTTCTGTCCTCAGGCGTCTCCGCCCCGGGCGTCCCAGCTGGGCTGCAGCTCAAATAAATACAGGCCTCACAGAGGGGTAACTGGGGAGCCGTCCGCGCTCCTCGCATGAAGGACAACCCGGTGATGCTCCTCCGACCATCCCAAAGCGAGTCTCACAGCGGCCCAGAGGCCCCTGAACAGGACCCACTGCGGCATTGCCCGTGCTGAGGCGAGGCTGGGCAGCCGGGCAGCCGTCAGCGATGGGGCCGCTGCGGGTGTGGTGGTTGCACAACATGGAGTCTATGCCTTTATGAGAAGCAGCAGAATTGTGGGCGCCTGGGGGGCTCAGTCGATCAAGCATCCGCCTTTGGCTCAGGTCTTGATCTCATGGTTCCTTGGTTCGAGCCCCACATTGGGCTCTGTGCTGACAGCTCAGAGCCTGGAGTCTGCTTCCGATTCTGTGTCTCCCTCTCTCTCTCCGCCCATCCCTCGCTTGTGCACTCTCTCTCTCTCAAAAATGATCACATGTTAAAAAAATTTTTTTTAATGTTTTTTATTTATTTTTGAGAGACAGAGAGAGACAGCGCAAGCAGGAGAGGGTGAGAGAGAGAGGGAGACACAGAATCCAAAGCAGGCTCCAGGCTCTGAGCTGTCAGCACAGAGCCCGACACGGGGCTTGAACCCACAGACCGTGAGATCATGACCTGAACTGAAGCCTGACGCTTAACTGACTGAGCCACCCAGGCGCCCCCAAAAATGTTTTTAATTAAAAAAAGCAACAGAATCGATAAAAACAGTTCTTAGTGAAAACAGGTAAGAAACAGAAATAAAGCTATAATGGATATCATCTACAAAAATGACACGTACATGCACGTAAACCAAAAATACACATTTTGGATGCTTATATAAAAGCAAAAAGGGTGCCTGGATAGCTCACTCCATGGAGCATGTGACTCTTGATCTCGGGGTCATGAGTTCAAGCCCCATGTTGGGTATAGAGTCTACTTTAAAAAATAAAATCTTTTTTTAAATAATTTTTTAATGTTTTGTTTTTTGATACAGAGAGAGACAGAGCATGAGAGGGGGAGGGTCAGAGAGAGAAGGAGACATAGAACCAGAAGCAGGCTCCAGGCTCTGAGCTGTCAGCACAGAGCCTGATGCGGGCTCGAACCCACGAATGTGAGATCTGACCTGAGCCGAAGTCGGAAGCTTAACCGACTGAGCCACCCAGGCACCCCTAAAAAATAAAATCTTAAAAAAAACCCCATACATGCAAATTAAACAATACAGAACAGTTGCTCAGAGGATCACAGGAATGGACGTGAAGTCCAGGCGGGGTGGCCACGTGCCCTGGTTTACAGCTGTGGCCCCAGCATTGTAATTATTAACATGCTTCCTTCTCTTCTCCAAAGGGCTCTTGCTTGTATGAAAAACATACGGTCACTCCAGGGACGGAAATAAGAGGAAAAAATAAGAAGGAGACCTTGCACGGATGTTTCAGAGGTAACGCAAAATGGGGGCTGTGGTTCACTCAGCACTGCACCTGAGACCTGGAAGTAAAACAGTAAAACAACCACAAAGAAAGTTAGCGGACACAGACACACAAATTCCAGACCAGTCAAAGCCACTCCCAGATGTGAACAGCACTCACACCTTTCACGAGTCTGTTCACACGTGCTCACGCCCTTGGCCTGAGGGTCACTGGTGTCTGGGACTCTAAGTATCTACATTTGGCTTCCAGGAGCATAAAGGTATGTCAAGTGCACCGGGAGGGGCGGATGGGGAGACAGGGGTGGGGGGTGGCCAGCTGGCAGAGGCCAGATTATCAGAACTTCCAGGCCCCTGGGAGAGAGTTCAGCACAAAGTGGCCACTGGTTTGATAAGGTACTTCTGCCAAGAGTGCGCAGTACTCAAGGGGGGCTGGGGATCTAGGGGTGTCCCTGGAGGTCTGGAGGAGCCCTCAAAATCTAGTGGACGCAGGTATGCAGCCTGGAAAGATTGCTCTGAGCTAAGGTTGCTGAGGTCGCACTGTCCACAGCTGCAGGGTCTCTGAGGGCCTCGAAGCTGGGGGGAGGGAGGGCCTTCTGACCCCCTCCCCCCCGCAGGTGAGCTCATGCGCCTGCGCAGACTGCGCCCTGCTGTGGATGGCCCCGAGGGTCGTGCACGGAGCACGTCTGGCTTGCCCGACCAACGTTCTGCAAAGATCGTGTAACGACTCAGATTGATTCATAAATGTTGGTAAGGCTTAAAAATAATTTTTTTAAATGTTCATTTAGTTTTGACACAGACACAGAGCAGGGGGAGGAACAGAGAGAAAGACACAGAATCTGAAGCAGGCTCCAGGCTCTGAGCTGTCAGCACAGAGCCTGACGCGGGGCTCGAACCCACAAACCGTGAGACCATGACCTGAGCTGAAGTGGGACGCTCAACCGGCTCAGCCACTCAGGAACTTCCACTGGTAAGACTTTTAAGATGCTGGGAGCTCTCTAAGAAAACTTGGCGGGATGTGTAGGTGCTGGGAAATTGGTATTTCACTGCAATGTGAGAACACTTGGCCCCGTGACCTGGTGAAGCCCAGAGACAGCCAGATGACAGGATCGCCGTGAAAAAGAGCCATCTCCCACCTCATCTCCCCCCACCACAGCCTAGGGGATCTCTCTCTCCCTCGTCTTTCAAACCTCGTGGGTCACCAAACCCTCTTCAACCTTTTGACAGTTTGCTCATCTAGAAATTCCTGTGCGACGCGCTGGCCACTCTTCCTGTTGAAGCCACTATCATTTCTCGCCTGTGTGATAGTTATTTTACGTGTCAACTTGACTGAGCCACAGTGATGCCCAGATAGATATTTGGTCAAACACTATTCCTGAGTTGTCTGTAAGGCTGTTTCAGGATGAGGCTAACGTTTGAATTGTAGGGGAGACTGGGTGTGGCTCAGTCGGTGAACCGTCTGAGTTTTGATTTCAGCTCAGGTCATGATTGCACAGTTCGTGGGCTTGAGCCCCACATGGGTCTCTGTGCTGACAGCATGGAGCCTGCTTGGGGTTCTCTCTCTCCCTCACTCCCTCTGCCACTTCCTCTCTTCTTGCTCTCTCTCTCCCTCCCTCTCTCAGAAATAAATAAACTTAAACATTTGAATTGTAGACTAAGTAAAGCAGATTGCCTCCTGACTGTGGTGGGCCCCACCCAATCAGTTGAAGGCTTGAAGAGCCCAAAATGCCAACTCTTTTGCTAGTAAGGGAGAACTCCTCCTGCCTGATTATTTCAGCAGGGACATCGTTTTTATTAGCTCCTGCACCTGCTGGCTTTCCAACTAGAATTACACCTTGACTTTCTGGGGTCTCTAGCTTGGCAACTGCAGATCTTGGGAATCCTCAGCCTCCAGAATCCCACAAGCCAATTCTTCATGGTAAATCTCTTTATAGAGCGAGAGTTCACACAGAGAGAGTGTCCTCTGGAGAACCTGATTGCCACAGTAGCTTCCTGAATGTTCTCTCTGCATTCCTAAGACACCGTGACCTTCCACACTTGTTTCAGGGCGATTTCCCCAAAACATAATCCACAAATTCCTTTTACACGTTTAGTTTTCTCCAACGACCTCCCACTGCTTTCAGGATACAATTAGACCTCTCCAGCCTCTGTACAAAATTCTTCACGAGCAGCCGCTTGCCTACTTCTCCGGACCCTTCTCGCATCTCCGCCCACATGCGCCTCCTCCAGGAAGCACCAACTGTCCTTGCAGAGGGGCCTCTCCGCCTCTCCCCCGGGTCTTCGCACAAGCTCTCCCTCCGCGGCCCTACACGTGGTGCGCCGGTGCCGGCCCCCAGCGGGCCTAAGGGCTTGACAGCCTGGCTCAGGTCCTGCCGGGGGTCTGACGTCATTCCACGTCTCCACACCGAGTTCAGGGACGCGCATGCCCAGGCTGGGCTGCGGAGTCTGAATCAGGCTTGATCGCGCCTGAGTGTGCTGTGTGCCCGTGTAACCCCTCTGTGCTCTGGGACAGCAGTGCGCTTGGCCCCAGGGAGGCGCTCTCTAGCCGCGTGTCTAGATGTGGGTGCTGTGCGGGTGTGCACACCGAAGCGGGCTCGCCAGAAACTAAGCCTCAGGACCCTTATCTGTGCAAGGTCCTAGAGAGAGTAATGTGTGTCCTATTTATTAGCTTTTTGAAATGGCTGTTTCACTCCGATTTCTTTTTTCACTTTCAATATCCACTTTGTACCTGTATGTTCATAGTTTTATTATTTTTCTTAGGGAGGGTCTTTCTAAATTGTTTAGGCTTCATGCTGACAACGCCTTGGAATATGTTCTTGCCCAGAAGGAAACAGGCTTCCTGAAAATCTGTGACCCTCACTCACTCGGAAGTCCTGGGGGAGCCTGGGGGTCCCGCCTGTCCTGACTCGCCTCCTAGTTGGCAGGCAAGGAAACAGTGTCCGATGCACACGGTGTTTCAGTCCAGACCTGACACGGACGCACCGCTGTCACCTGCTTCTCTCACCAAGGGGACACCGTCTTATCCTTTAGAATTCAGCTCAGGGGCTGGCCTCCAGGAAGCCTTCCTTGCTGCCCCAGGCCCAGCCGGGTGCCCACATAGAGTAGCCTTTCTGCAACTGTTGGCTGAATGAATGAATTTCGTCCATCAGATCAGTCCCCTCTGCTCCTGGAAAAATGCATCCTTTCTGGTTGGTTCCAGGGGACTCCTGAGTTCCATCTGAAGCAACACCCCTTCTCCCCAGATGCCCAGGCTGTCCCCTTCACACGATCCTGTGTCTCCCACAGCTGATACCGTCAGACAAAAGTAGTTCCTCTTAAAATTTTTTTCTTGGGGCACCTGCGTGGCTCAGTCCGTTAAGCAACCGACTTTGGCTCAGGTCAGATCTTGTGGTTTGTGGGTTCGACCCTCACGTCAGGCTCTGGGCTGACAGCTCAGAGCCTGGAGCCTGCTTCAGATTCTGCGTCTCCCTCTCTCTCTGCCCCTCCCCCACTCACTCTCTCTTGCTCAAAAATAAATTAATAAACATTAAAAAATAAAATAAAATGTTCTCCCCTGACCTACAATGCCTTCTAACTCCTGATCTTTATGTGCCCCCCACTGTGGGAAGAGCCTTCACCTAGTCTATCGCTTAGTCCCCCAGCATTTCTGTAGGGGGCGCTGCACTCGCATCCGAGAGCCACCACAGCAAAGCACAGGCTTGGGGGTCCAGACAATCCAGATTTACTTCCTCCCAGTCCCGGAGGCCAGAAACCCAAGACAGAGGTGTCTGGGGTGGAGGGGGCATTTCTTCCGAGGCCTATGTCCTTGGACCAGGAAGTTCAAGAGATACAGGATCCCTGGGATTCTGGGTGAGCAGCGCCCCGGAGAGGTGTCTGCGGGTGTTCGTCTGTGGCCCTTTGTGCGTCCTCCGCCAGCACGAGGCCCTGAAGACCTGGTGACAGCATGTGGCTGCCAGGAAGCTTTACGGTGCTTCATGCCAGCTCTGACTTCTATTTCGGGACCCACAAAGGTCAAAGTCAGTCCCCGCCTGCGGGAATGGCGAGGGACGTGCCAGGAGCAGCTGGGTTCCCCGGCCCCTGGGGCCCACTAACCCGCGCACAAACCCCGAGCCCATCAAGCACAGAGCTGACATGAACCCCACGTGAGCCCCGAGGGGCCGCCCGGTACAGCACCCCAGCGAGCCCCGAAGCGCAGAGACGCAGGCCCCTCGCAGCCCGGCCCGGAGCCGGCTCCTCGCCTTCGCTCGTGGAGCAGCTTGCTTCCCGACCACACAGGGAGGGACATGACACAGCCCACAGGCCGCTCCCCGCCGGCTGAACCCGGCCCTGACCGCCCAGGTGCTTCGGACTTTGGCAGAGCTGAGCTCCTCACACTGGCCCGGTGCTGGCCCCAAAAACTCCCCATAAAACACCCTGTAAAAGGGGCTCTGGGGCCGTGGAGTGGGACCCGTGCCCGGGGCTCCCATCCTCAGACCTTTCCTTCTTGGGCTGAGCAGAGCGCACGGTGCCTGCTCCCGCTTTGCCCCTTGCCCGGGGGCCTTGCATCCTGGCAGGTGGCCGAAGCCCACCTTAGGACTTCCAGGTGGCCGGAGTCCAGGGCGTTCCTGGAGACCCGCCCAGGCACTCTGCACGGGGACAGCACAGACACTAGATTTGGGGGGAAGCTGCGGGTGCCAGTTCTAGCCATGGCCCCGGAATCAGGGTCCTCGAGTCTAGCCACCCCTCCACCCGGCTCATTTGGGGGCTTGCGGGGGTGCCTCAGCCCCGACCCACCGAATCAGGAAGCAAGTGGGAGCGCAGGACCCCGCAGCCTAACAAGCCCTCCAGGTGGTTCTGATCTCCTAAGGCTCCAAACAGCAGTCTTCCATCACTTCCCTTGTGTCTGGGACTGAAGCCAGATCAGGTCTCACCGTCCGGGAGGCCCAGCTGGCAGGTGCGGCCGGCAGGTGCAGCCGGCGCGCTGACTAAGCTATGGGCTGGAGGGCAAAAGGCAGCAGAGGAAACCCAGGCCATGGAAAAGCCAAGGACGTGGTTGCAGTGAGTGTGAAGTGCCACCGTCATCGGGTTAACTCTGGCGCCGATGGTCACCTGCTCGGGAAAACCCTTGTGGTCGTGGAGGTGTAGCCGGGGAGAGAGGCCTCTTGTCCGTGGTCCCCGTCATTGGTTCCAATCACACAGTGCTCAACGCAGCCGGTCACAGCCTCCCGCCTTGTCTGTCCTCCGGGGAGACACCCTGTTCTTCATCTTCCCCAGCAGCGTGTAACTTTTAATTTTTTAACTATTCTATTTATTTTTGAGAAAGAGAGGTGGGGGTGGGAGCGCGAGAGGGACAGAGAGAGGGGAACAGAAGATCCGAAGCGGGCTCTGGCCGTCAGCAGCGCGCCGACGTGGGGCTCGAACTCACAAACTGTGAGATCGTGACCTGAGCTGATGTGGAGCACTCAGCCAACTGAGCCACCCAGGCGCCCCCATATAACCAAGTTATTGCGTCTAAGTTATTGCTGTCTGGTTACTTGGGAAGAAAAGTGTGTTGTGGCGCCGGAGTCAGCCCGTATCTCTTACTAGAAACTGCGCTGGCTGCCGAGTGTCTGCTGGGTATGGGTGTGGTCCTGTGCAGTTGTCTTCACAGGCTTGTGTGTGTGTGTGTGTGTGTGTGTGTGTGTGTGTGTGTGAGAGAGAGAGACATTGAGAGAGAGGAAGAGGGAAGCAGGTGCACGCCAGTGGGCTGCAGACCCCACGTTCTATGCCAAGTCCAAGCCCACTCATTGCACACCTGAGCGCCTGGCTCTCCCAGGTGTTTGGAAACAACCACATCGCACGGATGATGGGAGTCCAGGATCCTAGACACTCCAAGCAGGCTTGGGCCTTAAAACGTCACCTTCCCCCCTCTTGCCTCTGGACAGGACTGTCCTCCAATATCCTAGGAGTTAACTGTCCACTCCCTTTGCCTTCTGAGTACGAGCGGCTCAAATGACCGAAAGTGATCGCAAAAGCGGCCCCTGGGTGTCGTCTACCTCAGGCAAGGCTCTGTGCTCGCCACACTGTCCGGCGCACGTTGTTTCCACCTGCACTGGAGGAGAGCCGTTCACCTGCGTTTTTATGAGTGAGAAAACCCAAACCTGAATGAGCTCAGGTGATTCAGCCGCGGGCTCAGGGAAGGAGCAGACTGAGGGTTTGAACCCAGTTTGCTGACTCCAGTAGGCTTTCCACAGCATTACCTGGCTGTTAAAGTTTCCCCCTGAGCACCAAGGTGGCTCAGTGGGTTGAGCATTCGACTCTTTTTTTTTTTTTCCTGTTTTTTATTTATTTTTGAGAGACAGAGACAGCACGCGTAGGGGAGGGGCAGAGATCGAGGGAGACACAGAATCTGAAGCAGGCTCCAGGCTCTGAGCTGTCAGCACAGAGCCCGACGCAGGGCTCAAACCCACGAACCGTGAGATCATGACCTGAGCCGAAGCCTGACGCTTAACTGACTGAGCCTCCCAGGCGCCCTGAGCATCCGACTCTTGATTTTGGCTCAGGTCATGATATCAGGGTTCGTGAGATCGAGCCCCACGTTGGGCTCAGCCCTGAGCGTGGAGCCTGCTTGGGATTCTCCTCACCCCTCCCCTCCCCTCCCCTCCCCTCTCCTCCTCTCTAAAATAAGAAAAAAACTTAAGTTTCCCCCTGTATCTACCACTCACTCATTCAGCTGACATATATTTTTGAGTACCTACTATGTGCCAAGCACTGCGCTGGGCACGACAGCTAAACAGGATTCCTCCTGTTCCCATATAAATCAGCGCTTTCTCATCCTCATCGTTAGGGGAAAAGTTGCAAGTTGATCAATGTTTGATTATCTGGGGGGCTGAGTCAAATACAGGAACATGAAACACCTGGAAACAGTTGCTTCTGTGCCTCAGCTCTCTCCGGTTTGTTACCCCTTGCACCCCTCACCACCAGGCTAGGAGAAGGGTGGGAGACGTCTGTGAACAGGCGGGGGTCGAAGGGGAGCCCTTCAAGGGCTCAAGTGAGAGGGTATCAAATAGGGCATGCTCCTGTGTTCTAGGGGGTTTGAAAAAACTGTTTAATGTTTACTTATTTTTGAGGGAGAGAAAGACAGAGTGTGAGCGGGGGAGGGTCAGAGAGAAAGGGAGACACAGAATCTGAAGCAGGTTCCAAGCTCTGAGCTGTCAGCACAGAGCCCGACGAGGGGCCTGGACTCACGGACCACGAGATCATGACCTGAGCCGAGACCCGACACCTAACCGACTGAACCACCCAGGTGCCCCTCCATTCATTTCTTAAATAATAGCCTCTTAGGAGGCACCTAATTCATGTCCCCAAAACAGTCCTCTCCTCGCGCTCTGGGCCCCTCTGTCGAGCCCCACTCTCCTCCGCATCCGGTGTTGATGCTTAGCCCTGTCCGCATCCCCGGGGAACCGGCGCGGTCAGAGTAAAGTGCCGTTTAGTCACCAGCACTCTTCCAACGTGACCGCCCCGGTTTTGATAACTGTGCCGCCGTTACGTAAACGTGGGGACCGCTGGGTGAGCGGTAGCGGGGATTCTCTGTCCTATTTTATTCAGCTTTTCTGTACGTCTAAAATTAGTTCAAAATAAGAAGTTAGAAGAAAGGAAGTCTCGCTAGGAGTTTCATTGACTGTCACTCTCTGGTTGCTTTTCCATTTCTCAGCCCCTATCATTCCGTGTCTTTCTATAATCCTGTTAAAAGGGCGCCTGGGCGGCTCAGTCGGTTGAGCGTCCAACCTCGGCTCAGGTCATGATCTCACGGTTTGTGAGTTCAAGCCCCGCATGGAGCTTTCTGCGGTGCACACAGAGGCCGCTTCAGATCCTCTGTCATCCTCTCTCTCTGCCCCTCCCCTGCTCGTGCTCTCTCTCTCTTTCTCAAAAATGAAAAAGGTTTAGAAATCTTTTTAACAGCTCCTCGCCCCCTCCGTTCCCTGTGCGTCCCCCTCTCTCATCTCTGTCCTTTATTTCTCCTTCCCAGAGACACCTGCTCCCCTCACGGACCCCTCCTCCCCGCCCGCCATCAGCCACCACGTTCTGCTGATTACACTTCCTGCACATCCATCAGCGATTCCCTCCTCTCCGGTGCTGCTTCCAGAATTCCTGGCTCATCACTCAGGCTGTCCAGTTGGCCCAGGACTCCAGGGCCCCCGCGCTGGGCTCCGAGGCTGCAGCTCCGCCCAGGTCTGGCCCCCGGTTCACAGCAGCCGCATGTCCGCGGTGCCCGCTGAGGAAACCCCGCTGAACTTCCTCATGCTCTGTTCCCTACGTCCCCGGCTTTCACTCGTCACCAGTGGCGCGGCTGTTTCCACGGAGTCCCCAGGGAATGTCTGTATCAGAGAGAACAGTGCTGCTTTCTCCCGGAAGGCAGTGAAGGTGCGGTTTTATATGCAGGGTTGAGGTTCCCCAGCTGGGTGTGGAGGAGAGAGGAGGGGAGGGCAGAGGGAGAAGAGAGAGGTTTTCACCTCAGTACGGGCAGGGGAGCCGAGAGAGAGAGAGAGAGAGAGAGAGAGAGAGAGAACAGGGAGGAGTCTCCGGCCTTCTAACGCGGTCCCCAAGGGCTTGGGCCCTGCGGTGCCAAAAGATGACAAGAGCTGCCAGTGTAGCCGGGAGATGTGAGGACGGACAGGTCCAAGGATGGGTCCGAGCAGACTGTGACCCCATCCTGCTACACCTGTCCCTCGGCCCGTCCAGCCTCTAGCTTTTAGCTGCACCACCTGGGCTGTCACCGGAATGAGCTCAATCAGGGGCGCCTGGGTGGCTCAGCCGGTTAAGCGTCCAACTTCAGCGCAGCATGATCTCAGGTTCCTGAGTTCGAGCCCCGTGTCGGGCTCTGTGCTGACAGCTCAGAGCCTGGAGCCTGCTTCAGATTCTGTATCTCCCTCTCCCTCTGTCCCTAACCTGTCCATGCTCTATCTCTCTGTCTCTGAAGAATGAATTAACAAACAAAATTAAGGGACGCCTGGGTGGCTCAGTCAGCTTCAGCTCAGGTCACAGTTTGTGAGTTTGAGCCCCACATGGGGCTCTGCTCTGATGGTGTGGAGCCTGCTTGGGATTTTGTCTCTTGGTCCCTCTGCCACTGCTTAGCTTGTGCTTGCACTCTCTCTCTTAAAATAAATAAACTTTAAAAAATTAAAAAATAGGGGTGCCTGGGTGGCTCAGTCGGTTAAGCGTCCAACTTTGGCTCAGGTCATGATCTCACAGTTCATGGGTTCGAGCCCCGCATCGGGCTCTGTGCTGACAGCTCAGAGCCTAGAGCCTGTCTTCCAATTCTGTGTCTCCCTCTCTCTCTGACCCTCCCCTGCTCACGCTGTCTCTCTCTCTCCAAAATAAATAAAAATATTTAAAAATTACCAAAAAATTAAATAAAAATCAAAGCTGTGCTAAACTTTAAAAATTTTTTTTAAAAATTAAAAAGACTGAGCTCAATCAGACCCCGGGCAATATCACAGCGTCGTAGCCACTGTGGGTAGGGGAGCTGGACCGTTCTGTGGTTGGTATCCATCAAGTGACTGGTTAAGTCCTCCCACTGGGGACGAGAGTGGGGTGATGCCTTCTCCTGCCCTTGCCCCTCCACAGGAGGCTCCGGCAGGCAGGTGGAAGGCAGGCCTCCTACAAAAAGACACAGGTGCTAGTTGCTGGGGACGGTCGCCCCCCAGGCAGCCGCCCACACGGACACCAGTGAGGGACCTGAGGGGATACTGACGGAGCAGGAAGGCATCTGCTACACAAAGGGGGTTGCGGTGATTTTAGATGGGGCACCTGGAGGGCCTCGCTGAGAACATGACCTTGGGATTGAAACCTGCAGGGAGTGCAAGCAAACGGTGTGTGCGCGAACGATGTGCGTCTCCCCGACGTCCACGCCAGCGCCCGGCAGGTGCAGCCGCCCCGTGCGGTTGCTGGAGTCGGTGACTGCCGAACCTGGGCCAGTCCCTGCCGGCGCAGGCAGGAGGGCCCCGGGGCCCCTGGACCTGCCCCCCAGCTCCGGCTCCTGCTCTGGCTCCCGCACCCGGTGGCCCCGGGCCTCCCCCGCCGGCCACCCCCGCGCGCACCCCAAGCCTCGCGGCGTCCCGGCGGAGAAAACTCCCGCAAACTTGCCGGGTGCCCGTGCGCCTGCCTCGGGAGCGACAAAGGAGCCTGTGCAGATGGCGCGGAGATAAACGGCGCGTCTTTCTACGGTAGCGCTGCGGCCGTATTTCTCCGGAGACGTTTACGAGGCGGCCTCTCCGCGGCAGGACGGCGCCCGGGGAGGTGGGTGCGCAGGCCCGCGCCCCGCGATCCCAGGCCGGGGCGCTCCGGACGGGGCCTCTGCCGCCGCCTGTGCTCCCGGCCAGCGCGCCCTGCTGGGCGCACCCTGGGAACTCCATCACATAATGACCATCCCTTTTATTTATCTCCTTCCTGGCGCTCGTCTGCCGCGCTGTAAAATATTGGGTGCGTCTTCTCGGAGCAGAAAGCCTTCTCCGTGATGGCAAAGCGTTATTTATGGACGGTGTTAAATTCACACCGGGCAGCGCATCATCTCGCCACCTGCTGACCGCACAGGGCCCCGGAGCGGCTCTGGGCTCCCACCAGCTTCCCGTGGGGAAGGAGAGCCGGCCTCCGGGAGGCCGGTGGCACAGCCCACGGGCCGGGGGGGAGGGGCCTGGGGAAGCCAGCCCAAGAGCCCACGCCCAGCTGCACCTCAACACCCCCCACCTTGACCTCTGTGCTCAGGATCCCTAGTGAGGCCCCTTTGCCACACGGAGTCATGATCTGTCTTTGTCAAACGTTCCCAGAATCCAGAAAACATGAGAGGTCACGGGGAGCCCGCAGGCCTGCGTGTGGGGGTCCCCCAGCTGGGTGGGCCCTGCTTGCTGTGGCACCCCAGTTTCTTCGTGTGCATGCGGCTTCCCCCCCCTCGACCGGATGCTCTGTTCAGGGAGGCACAATGTCTTTACCTTCCGTGATGTTCTCAAGGCCTTTAGCACAGAGCTGGTGATCAACTCACGGGAACAGTGAGCACCTGCCACTTTGATGCCCTTCCAAGAAGCATGCCCTGATGAGGTCCTTCATTCCATGACCCTAGTGCCCAGATTAACTTGCTTGCTCATTCATTCATTCATTCATTCATTTATGAGAGTGCAAGTGGGGGAGGGGCAGAGAGAGAGGGTGAGAGAATCCCAAGCAGGCTCCACGTCAGCACAGGGCCCGACACAGGGCTCAAACCCATGAAGCCGTGAGATCATGACCTGAGCCGAATCCAAGAGTCAGACGCTTAACTGACCGAGCCAACCAGGCGCCCCTAACTTGTATGTTTGATATGTGGTTTACACTTTTCTAAGAAGCTCTCTAAACCGATGACCCCCATCCGGCCGCATCTTACACTCCAGAACCAAAAACCTCCCTGCCGAAGCACGGATGTGAATCCTGAGTTTTCTTTGCCCTTGTTTTATCTTTCCAGGGGCTAGACTGCACACCTGGAAGGAAGAAAGGCTGACTGTTCTAGAAAGAGCACCTGCTTCGAATCAAGACACCTGGATTCTGGTAAGTCCTAACATGCTTCCCATCTAAGGCTCATTGACCTTTCTGGACGCCACTTTCCTCATCTATAAAGTATGGAAATACAAGGTCACAAGAGCCAAAGATGTTTTTTAGGCTAACTTATTTTTGAGAGACCCAGACACAGTGTGGCATGGGGGGAGGGCAGTGAGAGGGAATCCCAAGCAGGTTCCACGCTGCCAGCCACAGAGCCTGATGCAGGGCTTGAACCCACGTACCGTGAGATCATGACCTGAGCCAAAACCCAGAGTCGGACGCCTAACCGACTGAGCCACCCAGAAGCCCCACAAAAGCCAAAGATCTCAAAGGGATTTGGCTCACCGCTCTCCCTCCAGATGTGCAGCGGTCTAAACTCTGGAAAGCCTGCCAGAGTCAGAAATTCAGCTTCGCCTATGCCCTTGACCAGGGGCTAACCGGCTGGAGTTCAAAATGCCTCCCTGTTGCCTCTTCATCTTGCTGTGGAGTGAGCAAGAACCCGTGTTCTCTCAGCTGCTTTCCAGGGAGAGTGGAGGTGTCTCCCCCCACAGTCTGGAGCTGAGGGGCCAGGGCGGGGCTCACAACGCCCCGGGGAACTAGTTCTCTATCTGCTTCCTCATCCGGATCACATATTCAACTTTCTTTTCTTTTTAAATTTTTTAATGTTTTATTTATTTTTGAGAAAGAAAGAGAGAGAGAGAGAGAGAGAGAGAGAGACAGCATGAGCAGGGGAGGGTCAGAGAGAGAGGGAGACAGAATCTGAAGACAGGCTCCAGGCTCTGAGCTAGCTGTCAGCACAGCACCTGAGGTGGGGCTCGAACCCATAAACTGTGAGATCATGACCTGAGCCGAAGTTGGACGCTTCACCGACTGAGCCACCCAGACGCCCCTCACATATACAACTTTAACCACACGGCATGACGGGCGCCTGGGTGGCTCAGTTGGTGAAGTGCCCAACTTCAGCCCGGCTTATGATCTCCTGGTTCATGGGTTCGAGCCCTGCGTCGGACTCCGCGATGACAGTTCAGAGCCTGGAGCCTGTTGTGGATTATGTGCCCCCCCCCCCCGCCCACTTTCTGCCTACCCACACCACCCGCTTGTGCTCCATCTCTCTCTTTCTCTCAAAAATAAATAAATGTTTAAAAAATGAAAAATCAATGAAGAAATAAATAAACTGCAAGGACCACGGAGATGCCTTGGATCTGCTGGACGGGAGTTTCTGGGGTGTGGCCTCGGCATCTGGGGTTTGCCCTTGAGTCTGAAGCCCTCTCAGAGTCTGAGAGGGCCTGTGGGGGTCCTGCGGCCCTTCCTCCTGTCCCAGGGGCTGGAAAAACCTTCGGGGTCTCTGCTTCCCCTGTCACTGGGCTGTGGAGACAGACCTGACAGACAAGGTGACGGCCAGCATCCACTCCAGGACCGCAGCCAGGCGTGAGCGTGGGAGCCTGGAGCCGAATGCGGGCGGCAGGGACAGTCCCGCACCCGGAATGGGCCCGGCAGGAGGCTGTTCCCTTCGCCCCCAGCAGACCCTGCCTGGGGGGACCATCACCCACACTGACTGGCCGCTGGGCCGACGTGCTTCCTCTCCTGGTCATCAGTGGAGACGACTCTTCTGATATCCATCCCGTTCAAGTTCTTGAGTGTGAACAGGCTGGCCGATAAGATCAGATCAGTTTTGGGGTGCCTGGGGGGCTCAGTCGGTGAAGCGTCCATCTTCGGCTCAGGTCATGATCTCACGGTTCGTGGGTTCGAGCCCCGCGTCGGGATCTGTGCTGACAGCTCAGAGCCTGGAGCCTGCTTTGGATTCTGTGTCTCCCTCTCTCTCTGACCCTCCCCTGCTCGCGCTGCCTTTCTCTGTCTCTCAAAAATAAATAAAAAACATTAAAAAAAAAAAAGATCAGATCAGTTTCCTGCCGGTAAGAAGGTCACACCTAGAGGGATGTGTCGCCGTCCATCCTGCCCCCGGCTTCAGACTCTGCAACATGCACAGAACTTCCGATGCCGGGCCTCGCGATGCCGTTTGTCTGTAAACGCCACGGCTGGGCCCCAGCGCCTGCCCCGAGTCCCAGAGGGGCTGGAAGGGACCGGAGCACAGCAGGGAAAGCGCTTTGCCCTGGGCTCTCTGGAAGGGAGCCCTGTGGCCCTGTGTGATCCCCCCCAGCAGGGGCGCCCACCTTGGGTCAGAGCCTTCCTCAATAACCTTCCTCTGCTTCCTGCCTGGTCTCTACTCTTCGGCACATTTTTTACTTGCTGGAGTCTCAGGCCTGAACGGCATCCAGCGTCTTCCTGACTTACGGAAAGATTCCTTGATTCTAATACCCACTGCCGCCTCTCAACCTGCCCTACTCACCCCTCTCTGACTGTGGAGGGCTGAGCCCAGGAGCCCCTATGTGGTTGCCCGTCTCCTTCAGAGTGCTCTTCCGGAAGGGACATTTCTGAGCTCTCCAAGCCACAGCCTGGACTTGACCGTGGGATGAGAGGTGCTCTGGGATGGGGGGCTGTGCCTCCTCAGAGAGTTCCCCAGCCTGGGAGCCTTGCCTCCTCTCGCGAGACTTCCCACGGCCGCCCGTTCTCCGTCTTGGCCGGGGCCGGAGGGTGATGGAGGCCCCTACACGCTCTGAGAAGAGGTGGGAGGCCCCGCCAGCCCCCGGCTCCTCTCCCCCTGCCGCAGGGAGCTTCTCTCGCCCAGGGAACCTTCCAGACACCACTGAGAGTTCAGCAGCAGCTGTTCCGCATTTACATTTTACACAGTGCAAGGTTATTTGACTGCCACGATCGGATCTTCTCTTGTTAATAACCTTGACTTATGGAATAAGCGACTCACTTTCTTTTCCTGCCAGGGGTGCCTGCTGCCGGCGGTGGTGGGTGAGCAGGACCCCTCTCTCCAAGACCCTCTGTCTCCTCTTCCCATGGCGAGGGGGACCCTGCAGGACGAGGGACGTCCAATGGGCTATGCCCGCGCTCGGGATCATCTCTCAGTATGACCCTGACCCCCTCTTCTTGCAGAGCAAGACCCCCCGGCTCCGGGTCCCTTCCTCCGGGCACCCCCCTGCCCCGCCTCGGGTCCTCCGCAGCTGCCCGCAGCCGCAGGTAGGAAGGCTTCACGCTTGCCCCCTCTCCTCTCCGGGAGTCCTTCCTGGCAAGGGTTAACTGTGTGGATAAAATTGATTGCGATTTTAGTAATTCGGTATAATCACAGTCTACCAGCAGGTTGCTTTTCCAGCAGGAGGGTTTGGAATTATTTTCTAGAGTTTGCAATATAGAACTTAAATTAAGCCTCAGAAGTCAGGGGAGCTCCCCAGCATCCCTAATGTGGTGCTAAATTCTCAGCAGCACAGTCTCCGTATTAAAGCCTTTGCTAGCAATTAGGTTCATTAACTATCACAATACCTTATTTATTACTCGTCCTGCCATATGGTTTCCCAGCGAAAGAATGGCGCCCGTTCTCCTACAGACCATTTGGCATCATAAAAATGTTAACAAATAATATTACGGCTCTCGGGGGCACAAGGCCTTGCTGGGTTCTGGGTCTGAGCGGCGGGAGAGGATATGAAAACATTTTTCTTCTATGGTGAAATAAAAAATTCCTCAAGACAGAAGTATTCAAAGAATACAGCACTTGCATAACAGAAATGGGAGTTTTATTTACTCGTAATGGTTATGTCAATATCGGCGTCGGGCTGGGACTTTTCCGCTCTCTTCCCCTCCGCGCTCTTTTGGGCTGTTTTCACCTTATTCCTCCCCCGCTTACTTCCTACCTCTGCGATGAGGGGCGGCACCAGCCAGTGTCCCCCCAAGGCCCGGGGTGAGCTGCCGCTGGGGTGGGGTTCTCTGGCCACCGTGCACCTGCGTTCTGGGCCCCTCGAGGCTCCGCCACCCAACGGCCACTCCTCCTCTGCTCCAATCCTGCCTCAGGCATTCAGGTACCACCGTCCTCAGCCAGAGCTCGCAGCAGTAACTGGCCAGTGCTGCCTGGGCCGGCGTCCCTGTCACCTTGTGAAGAGCAGGCGTTCTGCTGCCCAGGCTCGGCCAGGCCCCCTGCTGCGGGGGGGTGGGGTGCAGGAGCCGGAAGTGATACCTCAGGAGGATGGAGAAGCCATCTCGAGGGACAAAGCACTTCCCTGCTCCTTATGGCCTGGATGGGGGGAGGGGGCTGCCAGCAGATCCGAACTAGAGTTCTCTTCCAGGTCCCTCCCTCCAGCTGTGAGGGCTCCCCGCTCTGCCCCCCCAGGGCCTTCCCTGAAGTGGGGGGGCGCGCCTGGGCCGTGTTCCAGCACAGGACCCAGAGGTCTTCGTGGCCCGTCCTGTCCCAAATGACTCCTTAGACCCACATGGGGATGCTCCTTGAACTCTGTGATATAAAGGTTGGGAGCGTGACCACTGGGGCTAGTTTCCTCAGCTCAGTGTCTTCATCTGTAAAATGGGGTGAGAGCATCCCCCCCGGTAGGGCTATTCCAGGGTCTAGATGAGTCAGCGTCTCTGAGATCCCGGCCAGGAGCTGCCACGAGGCACGTGCTCTGCCGGGGGGCAGCCCTGACTGGCAGTTCCCTTGGGCTGTACCTCTTCTTTGCTCTGGCATTTCCTTTTACCCGCTTTGAGTATTTGGGAGGGTGGCCCTCTCCCCACGTCACAACCGCACTGTACTGTCCCCAAATCCTTATTCTGACCCTGCAATCACAGGTAGGATGGCATTTGCCCTCATCCACCCATTTCCTCTGCTGTGATGACACACGGTCCCCAGGGGTCACAGTGCAGTGACCCCCGCAGCCGCCATAATGGGCCACAGCTGATGGAGATCAGACTGAGGCTGCCAGGCCCGGATGAGACCGCAGAGATGACAGAGAAGGTGTAACGTGGCCACAGTCACCCAGGCAGGAAAGGGCAGGCGCAGGGCTCAGGCCCCGCCCCCAGGTCCCTCAGCAGCCTAGTGAGGAGAGCTCAGAATTCAATTCCATTAAGTGTCAATATGTACAAAGCACAGAATGGACGGACCACGGCCGTCCCAGGCAGGCCAGGCTGTGGGCCGAGCTGACTCCGCCTGGAGAGGAGTGCCCCAGGCTCCGAGTGTGGCCCCAGGAGCCTCGGAAAGCAAGGGGCTGGTCCGGGAAGCCCGTTCCCGTTCCCACAAGCCTCTTCAAAACCTGAGATGTGGGTGACTGTCCACCGTGTCAGCCAGTGGCTTCGGGGGAATCTCTGCCTTCGTCCAGAGGCACCCGGCTTGCCTTCCTCCAGTTTTCTCCTCTCATTCCAGAGACGAGTTTGTTTCTCTTTTGCTTCTCTAAGAGGCGGCCCCTAGGGGAAACTCTTCCAGGAGGGGACATGTGGGGCCTGGGACTCTATGGTGACAGTGTGCAAAGACGTGTTCCGTGTTCCGGCATCACAGACACAAGCAAACACTATGCCCGGTCAGTACGTGCACGGCCCCACGGGCCATCCTCTGAGGACACGGCATCAGATTTCCAGAGCTCACTTGTTTTCTTAAAAGTAATTAATTTACTGAGAGAGAGAGAAGGAGAATGCGTGCACAAGTTGGGGGGGGCCAAGGGGGTGGCAGAGAGAGTCCCAAGCAGACTCTGCACGGTCAGCACGGAGCCTGATGCGGGGCTCGAACCCACGAACTGCAAAATCATGACCTGAGCCAAAGCTGGATGCTCAACTGACTGAGCCACCCAGGTGCCCCCAGAGCTCACTTTTTACTTCCCAGATGTCCTTGGACGCCTTCCCTGGTGTCCGTCTACCTCATGCTCCCCTTCGTAAGTGGGGATGACAAAACGATCCGCCTCAGAGCCCTGGCGTGATGGTTACCTAACGTGAAGGCACCTTGAAAGGCGTCATCCTGTGGTGTGCACTCAGTCAGTGCTGTCACTGTCATCGTTGACGTGAAGGATGACCACCTGCCATCCATCAGAGTCATCACCCATGTGTTGGGAATATATTTTTTCTGTACCTCACCCCATCCGGTCTTCATGACGACCTGTATGGAAGGTCTTCTCTTCCCCATTTCACAGAAGGCAAGACTAAGGCTCAGAGAACAGACAGGCTGACTACGGGAAGCCCAGGCTTTAAGCCTGCATCCTTGCCACTGAGCCTGGGGCTCGCTGTCACCTACGATACAGCCTTTCCTCTGCTCCCGAGTGGGGAGTGCAAGGCTCCAGGTCACCTGGGGACCCTGACACCCCATCCCACTGCCGAGGGCCAGGCCGCTCCCTGAGGTTGGCTCTGCACAGCTCTCTCGGCAAGTCTGGAAGGGGGAGGGTCGGACATGGGGTCCGTCTCCCCGGGGACTGTGCTGTCCCCCAGCCGAGCCGAGGGCGAGGCCAGGCAGAGCAATCGGGAATAAATGTACGCAAAGCTGTGACCGTGAGGGAAGAGAAACATGTAGAAGGAGAGGACCGGGAGATTGTTTTCAGGAACATTAGACAGAGACTGGGGAGAAGCGGGTAATTTCAATCCCACGCAGCTGCTGGAAATTAATTTAATTGTGCTGGCTCGGGCTCTTCCCTTCCAACCCATTTCATCGATGCCTGATGGAGTCCCAAGCCTGACGAGAGCGCCCAGCCCCTCCAGGCAGCCTTGGGCAGTGCCCCGGGCAGTCCGCCCTGCTGCCCAGCTGGCACTCTTCTCCGGGTACCTGAATGGCTCAGACGGAAGAGTGTGCGACTCTTGATCTTGAGGTCCTGACTTTGAGCCCCTCGATGGGTGTACAGATTACTTAAATGAGGAAATAAGAACTTAAAAAAAAATCTAGACTCTTCTCTTCTTGAGAGGGGCTGGGGTGAGATAACAGGAAGAACTTCCCGGGAACGAAGAATGTGACCGATGGGACTAGCGGGTAAAGCCGACTGCTTGGAGTCTTGAGGACACCAGACACGGACAGGACCCTTCGCTGCCGGAGTCTGTGCCTCCGGCACCAGTTCCACCCCAGCCGCCGCCCCCCCCCCATGACGCCACCCACTGGGGCTCAGGACCCCCCACAGCCACATCTGGGGCAGACACAGCATCAAACACATGCTGCCGTTGGGTCCAGAAGTCTAGACGCTGGGCGGGGGCACACGTGAGGACAGGCAGGCTCAGCCCTATTCAGACACTGGCATTGCGGGCATCAGCGGTGGGCAAACGCCTGCTTTTGACGCCAAGAGCTGTGACGGGCTTCGCAGTGTAAGTACCTGGGGCGCTTAACAAAATGCCAACGTCCCACCCTGGGAGCTTTTGACTTAACCGACCTGCGGTGGGGCCTGGGACGGGGTGGGGGTGGGTCTTTTCAAAGCTCCAGGTGGTTCTAACGTGAAAACAAGGCGGGTGAGAACCGCGCACGTGGGACACAGACCTCCTTCCCCTCCGGCCCGGCGTCCTGCTCTCTTCCACCGGCGGCCACTAGAGGGCAGCAGGGCCTGGAGGAAGGGCCGCGGGTGGCTTGGGGCGGCTGGCGGCCCGGCTGGGGCTGGACGGCGGGACAGCGACACCGCGAGGGGGCGGCGGCGGGATCGCGGGCTGCGAGCCGCACGAAGTCCACGTCACGGAGCCAGACCTTAAAAAGTATCCCCGGCGAAGACCCCCCCAAGGTGCCCCCGCCTGCAGCCAGGGCCTCCGCACCAGGACGTCCCGCCCGGTCCCTGCGGGGCCCTGAGCGCCCGCGGCCGCGGCCTGCACCCTGCGGGCCCACATTCAGCAGAGGAGGCAGATTTTGCCTTTCCGTAGGCGGAGCCAGCGTTTGGATTCCAAAGGTTGTTTATTTTGACTCACTGCTGTTTTTGCTGGAGAAGAGTAAAGCAGAAAGTTCCTTTTCTTTGGCGAAGATGAGGCCGCACAGCCGCAGGAGCCCAAGTTTCAGATGAGCAAATAGAAGCGAACCAGTTCTGCGCCTCCGTCCATCGTCTCCAAGCAGGATGATGTCCCCGGGGGGGGGGCAGCTTGCCTGCATTTCGGTGTCAGTGAAATGGAAGCTAGGGTGTAGTCGCCTCCTACTGACAATACTTGACCTTAAAAGTGAATAGATGCCTAGGCTTCCCTGTTCCGCTCCAGGCTCCTCCTTCCCGGCTCCAGATTCCAGCCCTTGGTCACCTCTGTGGGCACAGCACACACCTGCTCCTAGCTCTTTACTAAGTAGCTTTCCCTCTAAACTGCGAGGCAGCTTGGTGGCGGAATGAGTTCCTAACACACAGTAGGTCTACAATACACACTTGTCAAAATGTTTGTTGCCAATCTTGTCTTGAATCTAATTTGCATATGGTTAAAATCAACCCAAAACAGAGATGAATTTTCTAGATCCTTTTCTGAGACCCTCCCGTTCTTAACGTTCAAACATTTCCAGGAAATCTGTGGACAATACCCAGGTTCCTGGGGCACCTCTGTGGGTGGCTTAATGGGTTCAGCGTTGGACTCTGGATTTCAGCTCAGGTTGTGATCTGGAGGTTTGTGGAATCCAACTTGGAATCTGCTTAGGATTCTCTCTCTCCCTCTCCCCTGCACTTCCCCTGCTCATGGTCTCTCTCTGTCTCACTGTCTCTCTCTCTCTCTCAAAAATAAATAACAAAAAAAAAGTACAAGTTCCAGAGCCTCACAACTCCTAGACACTTGCCTGGGTAGCTTTCAGGCTGGAGATCAGGAACACGCATTTTCCACTACTGGCTCAGGTGATTCTAGAAGAGTTGGGGGCTGGGGAGTTTGAGGCCTCCCCCCACCCCCACCCCACAGTTCCTGGCTGGGCTTTAGCCTGATCCAGGGAGAAAGGTCAGGGCGGTTCCTAATGATCCCCAGGGCCGCAGACTTTTCCGGAGGTGGGAGTGCTATGAAGTGCTCTAGGCCCCCAGCGGGGAGGATTCAGGCTGCTTTTCTCCAGCTCTGGCTGGTCTGGTTCACTCCCCACCACCCAGCTTCCTTCTTCCCTCCCCCCCTTGTGCTGCCCCGGTCCCAGGTTCCTGTCACCCATCCCAGCATCTGGGGCAGGACCAGCATGGCAGGCGCCCATCCCAGGAGAGGATGACGTGAGGGGTCCTGAGATTACACTTGGGGGCTGCACGTGGAGCCCTTGTGCATGCGTTTCGGGGTCTCAGCCTGGCCTTCAGTGGAACGCAGGGATGTAAGGTCTCCGGAGGAGAGAGGGAGCGGCGGGCCTGGAGTGTAGCCCAGCCCGGTTCTCTTCGGTCCCCTCGCTGCACGTCCATCAGAACCCTCTTCATGGCCGCCCGCGAGACGGGGGTACAAGGAGTTTTGCAGCCTGTTCGCCTTCTCACAAGGACACTGTCACAAAGGGCACCCTGCAGGGAGCCAGCTCCACGAGTCCAACTAGGTTAGGGCGGAAAAACTATGATAAAAAACGGCTACCCAGTATTGAGCATTTACTACCTGCAGACATGGGCTGGGCACCTTGTACGTTATATTAAAACGCACTGAAATGTAGCCACGCTTACACATTATCCTCTCCATCTCACAGAAGAGACGAGGCTTCCACAGTCTGCCCCGGGCACAGCTAGTAAGTGGGAGAGACAGGATCTGAACTCAGATGTGTCAGGCCAAAGCTCCGAAACTCAACGTCAAACACTGAAGAGAGAGGAAAGCCTTGTACATTCTGCCCAGGGCTGTTGTGTATGGAGGCATTCGAGGCAGAGCATGGAGGGCCGGCAAGGTCTGCAAAAACCAGACCTGGGTGGCTCAGTCGGTTAAGCATCCGACTTCAGCTCAGGTCATGATCTTGTGGTTCTTGAGTTCAAGCCCCACATCTGGCTCTGTGTTGACAGCTCGGAGCCTGGAGCCTGCTTTGGAGTCTGTGTCTCCCTCTCTCTCTTCTTCCCCCACTCGCATTCTGTCTTTCTCTCTCTGTCTCAAAAATAAATAAGGATTAAAAAAAAAAAGTCTGCGAAAACCAGAGCACCGGAAAACACACAGACTCTAAAATACAGAAAGGAAGTGACAAAGTATAAATGCTTAAACACATTTACGTGACAGCGAAACTTTATGATGAGTCGTTAACCACAGCTCACATCTTTGATAGATTTTTATGCAAATGATGTGTAATTTGCACAATCTGATAAACTGGGGGGCAGCTCCTGAAGGAGGAGGGCCTGTGGGGTACTATCCCCACCCCCCCACTGCCGCCCAAACCTTATCCCCACTACCCTGCCATCGCCATTGACCCCTGCGCAGGTGCCTACGACAGAATCTTGAAGGCTCACATAAGACCATCTTTTGAAAAAGCGTAAAGTCCCACAGTCTCTCCAAAGAGCCTGGATTGTCAAGGCTGAGAGTCTCTCGGAATAAAAGCTACAGTCTCCAATCAAAACAAGGAGCAGGGGCGCCTGGGTGGCTCAGTCCGTTAAGCGACCAGCTTCGGCTCAGGTCATGATCTTGTGGTTGGTGAGTTCAATCCCCGCATCAGGCTCTGTGCTGACAGCTCAGAGCCTGGAGCTGCTTCAGATTCTGTGTGTCCCTCTCTTTGCTCCTCCCCAGCTCATGCTCTGTCTCTCTCTCTCTCTCTTTCACTCAAAAATAAACAAACATTAAAAAATTTTTCTAAAATGAGGAACATATAAATTATTCTCTGTGTCTTGTGTTATTCTGTTCCCTCCCAGATCTCATGGGGTTTCAGATTCTGTAAGGAGAATTACTGACTTACGGAACGTGTCGGCTCTGCATCCCGCTCAGCCATGCGGGATCCTTCTCGTCTTGTAACCTGGGCAGGAGCAGGTCCCCTTTCTTCCCTGGCACAGATGCAATTTGACTGAGACCCAGAAACGGAAGGGACTTACTCTGGATCTCCCGCATAGTCAGAGCTGAAGTCTGAAGTTCAATCTGGACACCAGCCCTCTTCATTAGCGCTTTGACCTTGGGCCTCTCTTGTAATTTTCTGAGCCTAAATTTTCTCATTTGCACATGGGTATAAGAATGGTGTCTCAAAGGGATACATACGTAGCAGTCATGCCTAGGAGGTTACATGAGAAACAGTATGAAAAATCACTCAGCACAGTGATTCCGGGGTGCGCAGGACCGACTGACTGACCGACCGACCGACTGATTAATGTATTTATTGCTCTAGTTGTTCCCACAGCTTGCATCTCGAAGCCTCTCCTAACCAGGGCACACACACATGCATTAGCTTTCTTTCCAGGAATAAAGACCTCAGATCTGAGTTCCTTGGGGAGACCGGGCCAAAATGTCAGCCTGACTTTGGCTTGCTTCTCAAGTTCATGCGAAGACAGAAAAGTGAGACACAGAGGAGGAAGGAAAACAGACAAATGAGAGGTTGGACGAGTGGGAGAGAGGAGGTCCCGGCAAAAGGTGAGGCTGTGCAGGGCCTGCGTCTTGAAGCTACACGTCCCTGACGCGGCAGCTTCAGAAGCCTGACGCCAAGTCTGCAAATAGGCCCCGGGGGGGGGGGGGGGGCAGAGGGGCCGCGGGAGCCTTGGGAACCTGCTTTCATTTCATCACCAACAACCCGGATCCACAGTGAACAAGTCCGCACTCAGCCCGGCTATAAAGTTAGCACCACCCAGATTGAGCCCTGAAGGGGACTGTCCCTGCACGTCCCGTTACTGGGGACGGGAGGGAGGGGTCCTGGGAACACTCTCCCCGGCACTAACCTTCTAGATCTGCTTGCCCCTCTGGCCTCCTGGTGGGCCGCTCCAGAGCAGCTCTGTTCCAACTCTTGTGCCATCCTGACCCCGGGCGACCTTGGAACTAGACTTTGAAGCGTCCGTGATTCTGGTCCAGACGGAAAGGGGAGGCTGCCTCAGGCTGAACGCACGGCCTGTCCAGAGCCACGGGAGCATGACAGGTTCCCTATGGCAGACCTGTGCCCACTTGCAAAGGTCTTAAAGGCCATGCCAAGGAGTGTAGGCCTTTTATTATTATTAAAAAAATTTTTTAATATTTATTTTGCTTGTGAGAAAAAGAGAGAGAGCGTGCACAAGCAGGGGAGGGGCAGAAAGAGAGGGAGACACAGGATCTGAAGCAGGCTGCAGGTCCCAAGCTGTCAGCACAGAGGCCAACGCAGGGTTCAAACCCACAAACTGGGAAATAATGACCTGAGCCGAAGCCGGCCCTTACCTGAGCCCCACAGATGCTCCCATATTATTATCTTTTTAATGTTTATCTACGAGAGAGAGAGGACAGATCGTGAGCAGGGGTCAGAAAAAGAGAGGGCAACATAAAATCCAGGCTCTAAGCTGTCATCCCAGAGCCCCAAGTGGGGCTTGAACCCATGAACCACAAGGTCATGGCCTGAGATGAATCTGGATACTTAACTGACTGAGCCACCCAGACGCCCCTATTATTTTTTAAAACTACAGACCATGAGAAGAGCTACTAAAGGGTTTCCACTTAGAAGAGTGACAGATGTGTCCTTTCAAAAAAATAATTCCAGTTACCTTTTGGAGAAGAGGTTGCCGAGAAGTGGAAGGAAGGGAGGGAGGGAGGAGAGAAGGACAGGAAGGAGGGAGGGAGGAAAATGAGACAAATCCTCCGAGACACATCTACCCTCTGTTGTGACAGTATTTCTAGACAAATAAGTATCGTAGGACATGGTAGAAAAATACAGAAAACGTGCAGGAAGGTCCAACGAGCCGGGCCAGGGCTAGGCCTCCGTGAGCCCTAAGGGCCTTCCCACCTCCAGTCCACAGGGCACAGTCTATGCGGCCCATCCCAGGGCGACCGGCACATCCGGGTTCTTCCGTGGACCGTCGCCGGCAAAGGCAGGTGCACCAGCGCAAGGACCTGGACGCGAGTCCCGCCTCCCGATGATCTCAGTCACTCGTTTTCCTTTACAACATGGTGGCAGGATGTGAGGGGACCGGTACAGTGCTGCGCACGTCCCAGGGTCCCGGGGCTGCCACTCCCCTGCCGTCCCCTAGGCTGGCCCGCACCTAGAGAGCAGGGGAAGGAAAAGTAACCGCAGACCCGGCAGCGTGGCCTCCGGGAGCCTGTGGACACGGACGCACCCCTCTCCCTCCCTTGGCTGTTAATTATTTAGGCCTGAAACCCTCCTACTCAGGAACACGCTGCCCTGTTTGTTTCAAAAGTCTTCCAGGGGAGCGGGGCGGGGAGCAGAAAAGCAGCAGAGTTCTCGTTTTGTTCCTTAAAGTCTTTGAACAGATACTTATTAGGAGCCTCCAAAACCAAGCCTTGTTCCGGTGCATTGGATACAAACACCGGATGGAAGAGCCCGGCCCTTCCTGCCCTCAGGGAGCTTCCATTAGCAAGGGTCGCTCTAGGGAGGGGGGCCAGGAAACAAACATGCAGTCGTGTAAACAAAGGAAACGATTTCCAGTAGTAACAGGGGCTAGAAAACAGTAAAGCAGGGCAGAGGGCCTGAGGGCACAAGAGGCAGCGCTAGATAAAGTAGTTGGAGGGAGGATTTCTCTAGGGAAGTGCTTTATTGAGTAAAGATCTAACTGGGAAGCCAGTGCATTGTGTGATTGGAGGAGAGATTTGCAAGGGGGGGGAGGGGAGAGGGAGCGGGGAAGAGAGAGGAGAGGGGCAGACATCAGGTGCAAAGGCCCTGTGGTGGGAAGTAGCAACCTTTAGTTATGCTATCTGCTTTGAATTCCGTGTCTAGAGTCTGGGCGTGGTTTCTGAACAGGTGGGGAACAGATGTGTTTCTGACCCTGATTCAAAGCGGCAGATCCGTATCAGTATCTGCATCTAATTTTCCACCCTCTCTGTACCAAGGACACCTTATTTAGGTCACGGCTAGACACTCCTGTACACAGCGGCCCTGCCCCCACCCCCTCTCCTTCCTCTGTGACCTGGCCATGGCTTCACCACTGATACTTCCTTTCCTTTCTAGAACCACCCAGAGCCATCCTTACCGTCGACAGAAGCACCTTACCGTTTCCTGCCGAGGCGAAGCCCAGCTTGCCGTCTTCCGCTTCACCTGTTCCTTTGTGGAGGTCGGCGTCTCCCCTCCACTTTCCTCCCTCCTCGTGGGAATCAAAGCTATGCTGAGGAGGGACCCCTTCCTTTAAACACACGCCCATTATACCTTCTTTCAGTCAGAAGGTGCTGGCACCTAGTTTCAGTGCATCTGACAACGTTCAGAGTATCACAGAATTTGATGGCAAGAGTGGGCCTGGCGAGAAAACCACACTGCCACGGTCATGCCATCCACAAGGAACGGGAGCCCCAAGGACGGAGAGTCACCTGCTCAAGATCAGACAGTAAGTTAGGAAGAGGTCTTGCAGCTCGTCTGGAAGAACAGGGCCAGCGCTTCAAAATGGTCAAGGCGTTTTCCATCACAGAGGAGAACACTGAAGCGCAGAGAGGCTGAGCCACTCGCCCAGGGCTGCACAGGAAGTGTCTGGCATCTCGGGCCTGCTGACTGGAATTCCAGTGCTCTTATCATTTCACTATGTTCTCTCCAATCTGCCTAGCCAACAAACAAACAAAAATCAATATGTAAACATTCCAGAACATTCCAAAGAGATGTAGAGGGAGAAAAAAATTATCTTCCTCCATGATTACTTTTTTTTCTTGTTACTGAAGGCCCTCGATAGGCAGTAAACTAAATAGAAGGGAAAGTCTCTTTCTGGGAAAATGGGAAATTATTAAGTCTTTGACAAGGGCTTCCACACGGTCAAATATTGGTGCAGTTTATTTGAGGTCGTTCCCTTCGCAGAAGATCCCCTCAGATGACTGGGAGCGCCTAGATATTGGGGTTTTAATAAACCAGAGAAATCCTTGTCTTGCAGTAGACTTTGCAGTCAATTTATAGTCTTCCCTGCTCTTCACCAAATTTCTCTTCCCGGTAGTATTTTTGGCATTTTAATTTTAGACCTGGGGGAGGGAGTGGGAGAGAACTTTGTTTTAAAACTTCAGTCTGACATACATATCACTAGAATCATATCTGCTTTAACCTATTTGCTCCTTTCACACAGACTTGAAGGCATGGCTTTAAAAAGGAAAGGTGGGGAAGTTACGGACCTCCCCTCCAGTCCGGACGACGCCTTCCTATGAGGAATCGCCCTCGGCTTCTGTAGGCACGGGCACGGGCAGGGGGTGCCCCGAGGAGGGGCAGCTTGGGGAATCTGATAGACCTACGGTTATGCCCCAGCTCCGCCCCTAACCAACTGCGGGATCATGGCCAAGCTCATTAACTTCTTTGAGGTAATAGAGACCTCAAGGCTCAAGTTAAGAGACCTGCCAAATGTTATATATCGCTGTGAAATGACAGGTCTGGGTTTGACACCCACGTTAGTCTGATTCCAAAGCCCAGATGGCAGGAAATATTGCTTCTTTGTACGATCGTCACCATTACTGACCCCCAGAGGAACACGCTCGTGGATTGTGTCTGTAGGAATCAGGACTATGAAGTAGCAGGATCAATTTTAAAGCGATGTGTCAGAATACGTATGTATATGTGTGTGTGTGTGTTATGCTTGTTAAGTATATATATGTATCCCCCCACACATTTATAAAGAGATATAGATACATAATATATCTCCAAATCTATATGACATGCTTCCAGCTGGCCACACGGGGAAAGCTGATACACTTTGTACAAATCTATTGCTATTATTGCTAGGTTATGAGCCACGGGAGAATCTCAGCCTCATGTTCTCCAATCCCACCAGTTTTGACCTCAAATTTTATTATCCGGCTTCAGCACCCCCTTGTGCTTGTTTTGAGAATCAAACCTTTCCTCCCTGGGCCAGATGTGCCTGGCTGAAGACTTCCCAAAGCCTCAGGCTATGTGTGTGCTTCCCAGGTAGTTTCACAAGATTTCCAAGAATGACTGGCCGACTTCAGTGACACCTCAGGATGGCTCCCAAAGGGCTCTGGTCCCCAGTCCTGGCTCGAAGTGGCCTCTGGGTTTGGGAGCACAGTACTGCCTCTCTGTTCTGCTTCCTCTCTGGCCAGATGGGGAGACGGACTAGATGATGTTTTTTTAAAATTATTTTTAAGGTTTTTTTTTTTTTTTTAAGAGATAGGGACAGTGTGAGCAGGGGAGGGGTAGAGAGAGAGGGAGACAGAGAATCTGAAGCACGCTCCAGGCTCTGAGCTGTCAGCACAGAGCCCGACACGGGGCTTGAACCCACAAACCGTTGAGATCACGACCTGAGCTGAAGTCGGACGCCTAACCGACTGAGCCCCCCAGGCGCCCGGGGACTAGACGATGTTTAAAGTCCCTTTGGGTTTGGAGTCTACCAGGCATTTTGAAGAGGGCAATCCTTTTTGGTTATCCAGTGTGCTCATCGGAATGCCTTGCCTTCCAGTTCTCCCTAATGAACCAAAGGGGCCACAAGGGCCTGGGGGTCCTTGTTTGGGATCAATGCAACAGCTCTACCAGCCTATCCATCCTTCATATTAATCCACTGCCTCAAGTTTTCCCTCCAACCTGGAGGCCGTGGGGTGTGTTCTTACAGCCGCCATGTTCAGGGCCCTTCCCTCTTTCCAGGGCCGGGCTCACTTCTCGCGATTCCTGGCATATTACAGGAGCACTGTGAAGATGTTCCCCTAAATTCCGTCACTACAGAGGACGTCACTCGGTAAAGCTCCCCCCACAGTTTCCTCTAGTGCTTCCCTGGCGGGTTGCAGGGAATTGTGAAGAAGCTCAGGCCTCAGGGGAAGCCTGTTCCAAACTCACTCTTGCCCCCCAGCAATTGGATCAAAGGTGGGGGCGGTCTTCAGTGTTCAGTCCCCGAGAAACAGAGGCCCCCAACAGAGCCCAAACCCAAGCGCTTGGATTTGAAAGTGTGGGTGTTGGCTGCCCCCTCTTCTCAGCTGCGTGGCCACATGAAGGTTGCTTTATCTCTCTGCCTTGGTTTCTTCAGCTGTCACACCCGCTTCGTGACGCTCTCTGGAGGAGGAGGTGGACAGTGTCCTTGAGTAATTCTTCAGGATGTGTCAGGAAGCAGGACGCAGGATTCAGGACAGGGCACGGCAGGAATAAGTTGGGGGCATGACTTAAATTTTGTAAGCCTATCAAATCGATATTCATTCTCCATCGACTACAGAGTTCATCACTGTCCGAGGGGGCCTCTCCAAGTGACGGCCGGAAGGCGCTTCCCAAGATCAGAGGAAATGGAGAGGTCAGATTGGGGCTTCGTTGATTACTTTGTTATTTTTGATCCCAAGCAGGTTGGAGGAGGAGGGGGCCCAAGAGCCTTCCGCCCCTCCCCCTTTTATTTTGGACAACAAGGAAGCAATAGCACCACCCCCATGTGCCGCCACCTGCCCTGGAGGACTCCAGCCTTGCTTACTAGACGGCTCTCTTCCAAGGGCCTGTGTTCGCTTTTCTGCATCCTTCCCTCAGGTGTCACCACAGGTACACTTGGATTTTTAACAAAGAAGCAACAAAAACTCCCCAAGGCGAGGGCGGGTAGTGGTGGTGGTGGGATCCTTCCTTCTCCTCCCTTCCCAGAGATTTTTGCAGACACCAAGCTGTTGAGAAAAGCCAAGGGAGCTGCCTGCACTCAGGGAATGCCGTCTCTGCCGATTTCTGATTAGTCAACGGGGAAGCACTTCACTGGGGAGTGGACGACGACGGAAAGGAAGCCGGGAGAGCCGAGGACCGGGGAGGGAGAGAGCTCACTGAGCGCCCTGTCGCAGCCCTGCGGCCCTCTGTGACGGTGGGCACCCGGCACGATCATGTCCCTGTGAACCAGCCGGCAGCTCGGAGGCGGCCTGGCCCTGCACGTCCCCTCAGGCTAATACATACGTGGCGAAGAGGAATCCATCACAGCGGGGAGATGACATTTAAGTACAAGGCACCCAGCCTCCTGCATCGTTTCCAGCCTTCCTCCACCCCCCCACCCCCGCCCCCTTGCTATTCCCAGCCACACAGAAGAGAGGACGCCCAACATTGTGCCCTTCCCCAGCGCCAGGGGTCACTCACCCCAGCCGGGTGGACCAGAGCCTCCCGCAAGGCCAAGGTGAGCACCCAGGCTGGTGCGGACTGGGGGGGGGGGGGGGGGGGGGGGGGGGGGGGGGGGGAGGCGGGCGGGCGGCTCTCCTCAAAACCCCTGGTCTTGGGAGCCTAATCCTAAAGGTTACTAATAATCACAACAGGCAGCCCATCATTGCCTCCCTGTCTGGCTGAGGGGTTTACAACTTAAACTCACGGCACAGGGAGAAATTGGCTCAATCACTTGGAGTAATGGTACATGGAGAGTCAGTTGGGCATGACTGCTACTTAACTCGGGGAAAACCGGCTGCTCCGTTTAACGTGCGTACACACTAATAAACACGTCACGCTACGGGGTGAGAATCCACGCCACCCCCCTGCACTCCCCACCCTGCTCTGCGTGTGCCTCAGCCCAGCCAAATAAACGGGACAAGCCCAGGAGAACAGGGACGCAGGCCGAGGCCCGCGGCTGTGGTGATGTCAGTGCGCACAGGTCACCAAGTGGTTTCACGTTTATCTAGATCACACATGTCACCCCCGGTAGTTAGAAGAAGGCGTTTTGCAGGGCAAGGGCGGAAAGAGCTGTGGGCTGACTTCCGTTAGGAAGAGCGAACCTTTTCAGATCTCCCTTCCTTGTGGGCCAAGCACCCCGTGGGGCTCTTCCCAAACTGCTCAGGTGAGTATCCTTCGGTCCCAGTTTGCAACTACTAGTCAGGGGGTTTAAGTAACTGACCCCAGATCGCCTGAGAGGTGGGAGGCGGTATTTGAACACAGGCTCAGGAGGGTACACACTCCCAGAGCCCACACTCCCAGGCTTGATGCTGCGCTGGGGATTCACAGGATGGAGGAGGAAGTTGTGGAGAGATCATCGACCCGATGGTGTTCTACACACTTCCAGTTTTATTCCTTAAGGCCCTGGGCATGGCCATCCTAGGATGCCTTCCTATCTGCTCTTCCCCAGCGCCGTGCTGCTTTCCCACCACAAGCAGGAACTCCGCTTTCTCCAGGTGCCAAGCATGGCAGATACAGAAGCAAAACCCATGACCATTCTCCTTCCCGTGGAGCTGGCATAGCACACTGAGCAGAAGAGGCAGTTAAAGAAAGGTAGGTCCATAGGGAAAGGGGTGAGCTAACTTTGAACTGTCACGGTCTTTCCTGGTTTTCTCCTCGGGCCTGTCCACACAAGATACCCCAGTCTCCAGAAGGACCTGCCTTAGGGTCAAGGATTGTCCAGAGGACTTGGAGACGACCCCCCCACCCTCCCAGGCCAGAATCCCAGCTCAGGCGCTGGGGCCCTGCTGCTTCTGAGAAACAAATCAAGGCATGTTAACTCACGTAACGCTAGCTGCTGCCGTCAACTCCAAACCAGTGAAAGGCTACGGGGTTGCCAGTTAGAAAAAAAAAACGATCCTTATTTTGAGTTTCAGGTACTTTTCTTAGTGTAACTATGTTCCATTTGGTATTTGGGATATACGTATACTAAAAAGTTATTCATCATTTATCTGAAATTCAAATTAAAAAATTTTTAATGTTTATTTGTTTTTGAGAGACAGAGAGAAGACAGCATGAGCAGGGGAGGGTCAGAGAGAGAGGGAGGTACAGAATCTGAAGCAGGCTTCAGGCTCTGAGCTAGCCGTCAGCACAGCCGACATGGGGCTCGGACCCACGAACCATGAGATCATGACCTGAGTCGAAGTCGGACGCTCAACCGACTGAGCCACCCAGGCGCCCCTGAAATTCAAATTTAATTGGGTGTATTTTATTAGGCAACCCTACTGAAGACATCGAAGGTGTACTTCCTGCTTATATAGGTCCACGGTGTGTGTTTCTAGGAGGTAGGCCGCCCCCTACACATTGTGATTCGGGGATCCAGGCACCTTCCAGCTCCGCTCCGCCGTTTTCCTTACTCAGCTTCCAAGGTCTCTCTGTGTTCATGGGGTCAGGGTGCAGAAAGGGACAGGGGCGCAGGGGACACCACGCGGGAGATCTGATGGGCCGGTTCTGGAAGCGGCCCTTGTGCCCACAATCCATCGGTTGGCCAAAACTCAGTCACATGGCCTGTACCGAACCGCGAGGTGAGATGAAACATGGGAGCCCAGGTGTGCTCAGAAAGGTATCTGGCGAACGGTCAGTCAGTCTCCGCTAGTGCGCATGCGTGTCTCAGACGCTCTGGCTGGGCTTCAGCAAGCAGCCCTCCACCCCCTGGTGTCCCGGGAAGGACTCTCAGCCCTGGACTGGGTAACTAACAGCTCCCCCGACTTGGGAGTGTGAGGCCCTTGTGGGAGTAACGAGCGGGTGTGAGTCAAATCAATTCATTTTAATCCAATGCCATTTAATAAATATTTATTAATGCTCCTAGGACATTGAGAAACGCTTGATTCTAGGCCCCTGAAGGAGGCATAAATTGAAATAGAACCCATATGCTCTCAAGGAGCTGCATACAATTAAATTCAACAGCTACCCTCAACTCTTATCGATAACCCTTTGACTTTTTTCAAAGGTTGGCAAAACCCCTATAGCTGCAAAGAATTCAGCCCTGAATGCTGGGATACAGGATGCTCCCTTGGCGTCTTCATCCATCCATCCATCCATCCATCCATCCACGCACACATGCTCACATGTATGCATTCATTCAATTAGTTCATTTCACCCAAACGCAACAAGCAGAGATCTGTTCTGTTTGACAGTACGCTGGACTCTGAGCTGGGAAGAGCTGCACCAAGTGGAACAAGACTGAGACCCTGCCTTCCAGAAACGCGCCGTGGAGAGGGGTGGTCAGAATGCACATAACTCAGATGCCAGGCCGATGGTGGTACGGACTATGATAAATGTTCCAACCCCGCCAAGCGCCTTAGAGAGGAGGGAGAAATTAATTCTGACCCGGGGGTGGGGTGGAAAAGACTGCATCAAGAGCCAACAGTGACTTCCCAAAGAGACCTATGAATCTGCCCTCGCAAGGAGGCCAAGTCAAGGCATCCGGCTCTGAGCGCGCCGGACACCCCCCGGCTTCCACCGACTCAGCCCTAGGAGTACAAGGCAGTGAGCTTTCCTCAGCCAAGAACCCCACGGCGCTCTTTCGTTTTATCTTAAAAATGCGTACAAATTTTGAATTCCACTCCACAGGAATACCACATTTGTTTTGCTGTAACAATTTTAATATAATTGGCTTAAATTACCTTTCATTGAGTAGAATCATCTCATTCGGTGGTCTGTGTGCCGCTGACATACCACTTCTAATTCGCAGGGTACTTCCCAGGAAATTCGGCTTCTGAGACCGAAGTGCAGGTGTCAGGAACCCCAGATCTTTCCTCCTTGGGGGGACGGACGGAATACTCTGCTTCCGGAACTCTGAGACTTGGTCGTGTACGTTGTGAACATAGAACACACAGGAGAGGCCTGCGTAAGAGGGACACAGCCCTTTTCATCTTCTTCTCTCACATCAGGGGAGACATAGAAAGAACAGTTCACCTTGGACGGGAGTTGTGTTTCCAGATCACCCTGCATCCGGCAGGCTCTCCTAGGAGCAGCCCGACCCCTTCTCTCTGCAGGCGCTTCTAGGATTCGAACAGCTGTCCTGGATCGAAAGCTATCCCATTAAACACCTCCAAAATTAAACAGTTGGCTACTTAAAGTTCAACAGCATAAGAAAATGGTCCATACCTCCCCTCTCCTGGGCCTCCCGAGATGAAACACCAAAGTGTTAAAGAAGAAGAAAGGGCCTGCTGGCCATGAGGACTTGGGGGTTAATTTCCAGCGTGGTGCCCGGGGATTTAGCTGTGGGACTCTCATTACAAGTAATGGCAGCCCTGCTGGTTCAGTTTGCACACACTCTGTGGAAACCGCACCCTCCACCCTTGGACAGCTACAAAATTTTAGTTTGGAAATTGAGGCCCTTTTTCTCAGAGCAAAGCGGATTTCCAGAAACATCGAAATTACTCGGCGTTGGCCCCAGGCCTGTGGTTTGTGCTTATGTGTATTTGAGAGAGAGACAGAAAATGCCTTTCTCCTAAATGCAGGGGCCCCTTTCAAAGACGACAACAGTAACACGTTATGCCCGGTGGCTGGCAGCAACGGTCGCTACGTCTCATCCCAAAGCTTTGTCAGGAACCCCATAAAACTGGCACATGGTTTGTGACACCCCGTGAAGCACTGTGCTTCTTCCGTAATGACCTGAACCCCGCTGCCTGTCATTAAGGGACCTCTCTTATTAAACATCTCTTTTTTAAATGGCTGCCATCATCTGGTCCCAGTGTACATTAAATCCCATTATAATTATAAACACACTTCCCCATAACATCCGTTGCAGATTTCATCCACACTGCCTACCCCCTCAGGGCATCTTTGCACTAATAACAGCTCAGATTTGCTATCTGAGTTGACAACATTAGGTCTCAACACCATTTGCAATATGCTGGAGAGAGAGAGAGAGAGAGAGAGAGAGAGAGAGAGAGAGAGAGAGAGAGAGAGAGGAGAGAGAGAGGAGAAAAAGCTTTCTCTTCCTCAGTCAGGAAGATCTTGGGGTCAAGTGACCCCAGGCCTTAGGAGCTAAAAGAAATAACCCTTCTTCTTCTCCTTTTGAAAATCACTCTTGGCCCAACAGATGAGAGGAGGCCATACTTAGCACCCAGAGGAGAAGCCCAACTCTGCAAACACCCCAGCTGAGGCTCTGCCAGGGAAAGACCTGGCACTTACTAATCAAAGAAGCCATCTTCTTATTTGTTTTTCTGCCTTCAACTAACCAGAATCCACAGGTCACCTGATTATTTCTCCCTCTGTTTTTTGGAGGCGGCATCTAAAAATGTGACATGAAAGAATTAAAAAAAAAAAAAGGTGAGGGGCACCTGGGTGGCTCAGTCAGTTAAGTGTCCAGACTTTGTTTGGAGACATGATCTCATGGTCAGTGAGTTTGAGCCCCGCATCCAGCTCTGTGCTGACAGTGTGGAGCCTGCTTGGATTCTCTCTTCCTCTCTCTTGCCCTTACCCTGCTCCCTGCTCGTGTGCTCTCTCTCAAAATAAATAAGTTAAAAAAAAAAAGACTCCCCTGTCTCTCTCTTTCTCTCTCTCAAAAATAAATAAAACATTAAAAGAATTAAAAAAAAAAAAAGGGCGCCAGGGTGGCTCAGTCAGTTAAGCGTCCAACTTCAGCTCAGGTCATGATCTCACGGTTCGTGGGTTCGAGCCCCGTGTCAGCCTCTGTGCTGACAGCTCGGAGCCTGGAGCCTGTCTTCGGATTCTGTGTCTCCCTCTCTCTCTGACCCTCCCCTGCTATGCTCGCTCGCTCTCTCTCTCTCTCTCTCTCTCTCAAAAGTAAACATTAAAAAAAATTAGAAAAAAAAAGATGCCCCAAAGAACACCATCAACATGTGCACGGAAGATAAATTTGGTTTTGCTTAGTTTTTGACGTCGTTTGCATCTACCGTAATTTGCAATTATGACCTTGAAGCATTATAAGGTCCTTTGCCTCCAGGAAAGGACACAATAGGTCTGCTGTGCCCAGCCGGTCAAAGACCTAAGCCTGCATGTGACAGCCGGTGCACCTTCCGTTGGTAACCTGGAGTTCTCAATTGCTCAGGAGACTTTTTCCTTTCAGGGCCTTCACGGCTGGTATCCCTCCGCAAAAAGGCTTTATTTCCGACTCATCTCGGGGTTTTAGTATGCAAAGTGGCTGCTTCCCGCCAGAGGTAGGAGTCCTTGATTTATTCATCATGATAGGAAAGTCTCCCTTTAAATTTTACAACTATCTTCCAGCTGAGGTGTTGGAACAAAATGAATTGCAACATTTCATTAACACACAATCGGAATACAGAATACTCCAAACACACCACAGCCTTCTTCAGGGGCAATCTGTTCGGTTGAGGCTTTATTGTAATTCAAAACTCCCTCCTTCACTTTTGCCTGCGATTTTGAGGAAGGAGGGAGAGTGATCTAAGTCTGTTTAGAGGGAAAGTGATCAGAGGCTATTTATTTATCTGGTGGTGTGACTCAGTGGTGGTTTGGTCCTCAGCTTGCCTGATGGCTGTGTAGCTCTTGGCCTCCGTGGAGTCAGAAGAGAAGGAAAATCAAAAGCCCTGTTCTCCTTTTTCTATTTCGCTAGAGGCTTGTACAGTCTAGAAGTTAAGATCAGGAGCTTTGCAGTCAGAATGGTCTGATTTGAAGCCTCAGCTCTGAGGGTCAGTCTTGGGTAAAGCGCTTCACCTCTTCCAGAGCCTCAGTTTTCTCATCTGAGAAATGGGGGAAGTAATAGCACCTGCCTGAATAGGGTTGTTAGGAGGATTATGTCACACAATACAGGTAATGTGTTAAGATTCACAGTCGGTGCTCACCCCGAATTATTATTCCCACGGTCTCCTCCCTGTCAGATCCCTTAGCCCTAATACAGCCCCTTCGTCCACAAACTGAGCTTCGAAAGGCTGCTGTCCGTGGGAGGTATGTGAATAAAGGAGAGGAGGGAATCGCAAGATTTAACATGGTATTCTATTCAAAGGTCAATTCATCTATTCCCCTGTCTCCAGCATGACCTCTCCACAAGATGAGGTCTCTATTTTTAGATCCGTCCAAACTAATGTCCCAGCTTTCCTTACCATACCCAAGAAAAGAAGTAAAAATCTCAAGCAATACATGAGCGTAAGAGAGAGAGAGAGAGAGAGAGAGAGAGAGAGAGAGAGAGAGAGAGAGTGTTAGTTTTCTCCTGTAATTTTCCATACTGCGTGTTTTTAGGTGACCCGCCATACGAGCTCTCTGAGCTGGGGATTGCCGTCAGCCTTCAGAGGACCCAAGGACGCAGCTCTGGCTGTAAATGGTGCCAGTTTTGGTGGGGGAGCTGCTGCTACTTTATCTGGGCCCAATAAACCTTATCAAACTGCGGTGTGCCAGCCTCCAGCGCTAAGTGGAAACGCTTGGAGCCCAGTGCTGGCTCTCAGCCCGAAGCCTCGCCTGCTTTCCTCCTTTTTGTTACCTTCTCCACCTCTTAAATTCAGGCATTAATCTCTCTTTAACACTTACTAACGAGGGCTGGGCTTTTTAATGGGCAGAGTTTATGAAGCAAGGGAGATTTTCACATAGAGTAACTATGGCATGGAGTGGGGGTGGAGGGGAGGCCAGGGCCACGGAGGGATGGTTCTCACTCTCCCATTGTTCCCAGGTCTTCTCCGTTTCTGTGATTTGAGGATTAATAGGAGATTCGGACCAAGGGTTAATCGTGTGCTTCTGCTACTGCACTTAGGAGGGGCCGGAAGGTGGACGTGCCCGGCGAGCCAGCAACTTGTGCGGGCACCATCTGGGCAGAGGCTCAACAAGTCCAAGACTTTCTTCTCTTGCCCTGGTGAGGTCTCTCTCCTCAAGGCCCCCTCCTCGCGCTCTCCCTGCAGACCAGTTCTTTTAACTTCCTGCAAGTCTCTTTCCCCTTGCAGACAGCACAGACCTTTGTTGGAAAAGCAACCCATACAGGGATTATTGCTCTTTATTGTTAGAACGAACACCCAGGGTCGGCGATTTTCCAGGGTGGGGTTGGAGGGTGCCCTGTTCACTGCAGTCAGGGGGTAACCGACTGCCTCCCTTCACTTCCAAGTGTGCTTCTAGGCCTTCTCCTCTCCTGACTCCTGCAGGGCTGACCACTTCCGCCCCTCGAGGAGGCAGGAGCACACTTGCTGGTCTGGAATGGCCTCAGCCGCTCCAGTGAACCCTGAGCTCTTCCAATTCTGGCCTTCAGCTGCCCAGAAGCAGATTTTTGCCTCTAGTTGGTGTCTGCCACCTTCCATGACCCTACGGTTCTTTGGGCCTGACTCTAGGTCTGGGGCAGTACCGGAGGCAAGCATCGGAATGTGATTTATAGATGAGCCGAGCGCCAACCTTTCACCAGCCAGCGCGTCAGGGATGAGTGTGGGGACTTGCCTTCTGGACTGAAACTGCAGGTTCCTAAGACTGACCTCCGGGGCTGAGACCCAGGGAGGGCGCTCTCCACCACCACCTCCACTCCAAAGATCTTTTACTCGACCTCCACGGCCGGTGCCCAGGAGAGAGCCTCCCAACCTCTTGCCCCTCACCTTGGCCAAGTTCCAGGGAAATGGCGGCGGGGGCGGGGGTGGGGAGAGGACCCTCCAGCCCCAAGGAAAGACAGATTTCTTCTGGCTGCCCTGCTTCTGGCTTAGTGTCTCAACGCCGCCCTCTATGTGGAGCGGCCGGCTGAGAAGAGGAGGCATTTCTGGGGGGCTCTAAGCTTCTTCAAGCTTTTACTTATCCCCCTGAAGACTCTGCGCTGAGCAGGGCGCAGTTCTCGGGAACTGCGTCCAATCAGGTTCCCAGGGGGACAAAGCCCAAGGGATGCTCAGGACTGGGAGGGAGAAAAGTTCCTCTCGGTCCTCGCGACCTCGGCCTCCAGGGATCTCGACGGCTAAACCGGGGGAGGGGTCTCCCTTGGACGACTGATCTCCGCGGACCCCGCCGGCACCAGGCTCACCAGGGCCTGGGAACTGCGCCTGGAGACTTCTCGCAATCCGGCCGCTCCAGCCTGGAGGCACAGGAGGCCTGGGCTCGGGCTGAGAAAGGGCTCTTCTGCAACTGATGTCGGGGTGCGGGGCAGCAGCCCCGAGCCCGGGGAAAAGTGAAAGGCGAGATGACACACACTGAGCCCGGGCAAACGCTGGGGCCGGGGCCGGCCCTCCGCGCCCGGGAGAGACCAAAACCCGCGTCCGGAGGAAATTAAAAACCTGGGGTCGAAGGTGGGGGCTGCTCCTCGCCCCTCACCTCCGTTGCCACCCCCACCCCCCCGCCCGAGGATTCCGAGCCCCGGCGCCGCTCCCCGCGAGCGCCTTCTCGCCCCTGCGCCGGGCCGGTGAGAGGCGGCCGCCGGCGCCCCGGCAGCAGCTAGATGTCAGGCGAAGCCCGGAGCGCGGCGCGCGGGGAAGGGAGGGGAGGGGAGGCGGCGGAGCGGAGGGGAGGGGTGGGGCGGGGAGCGCGCGCGGGCTAGGCCCGCGCGGGGGGGCGGGGTGGGCGGGCCGAGCCCGGGGCCGGCGCGGGAGGGGGGAGGGAAGGGGGGCAGCTGTGGGCAGCGAGCCGGGCTCGGCCGCCAGCACTAAAGATGGAGAGGCGCCGGGGCCTCGCAGGGGAGGGGGCTCGGCGTTGACGTGGGACGCGGCGGAGGCGCCGCAGCCGGTGGTGATTTGCTAACCTCGCAGCAGAGAGGAGTTGAGGGCGATGAGAGCGGGTACTGCGAACTGCCGGGCGCCGCCGCCGCCGCCGCCGTGATCCCGAGAGCAACAGTTCCCGGCAGCACCCCTCCCCGACGCAGGCACACCCCCCGGGGGGCTCGCACACCCACCGCCAGCGCCCGGCTCGCAGCGGTGAGTGCGGGGCCGGGGAGGGCGCAGCGCCCAGCCGGAGGCGCGCGCCGGGGCGCCCGGGGCTGGAGAGGTCCGAGGGGCGCGCTCCCTTCGGCCGCTGGGCTCGTGCGCTTCCTGCCGCGGCGGCCGGCGGGGGGTCGGCCAGAAGGGGAGCCCCGGCTGTCAGCCCGGGCGCCGCTGCCTCCCCGACCCTTCCGGCCCCGGGCACGGTCGGGGCGAGCGGCGGGGGGCACGGCGGTCTGCGGGGGCTCGAGGGCGCGAGCGGAGGGCTGGGGGACCGGAGGCTTTGTACCGCGGGCGGCCGGCGGGGGAGCCGGGAGCCGGTGGGTGCTCGTGTGTGTGCGGACCGGTGCGCGGGCGCGACAGGGTTGTGGTTTATTTGTGTTTATTCGCCGGCCGGCTGGGAAGCTAGGCTCGGAGGCTCGGAGGAGTGGATCTGGGAGCGGAGGGGAGCAGGACTCGGGTCCACTTGGGTCTTCTTTCTCTTTGAAAAACGTGGTGGGCTCCGTTTTTTTTTTTTTTTTTCTGGATTGGACTTGACTCGCCACCCGTTTTTTTGGGGGGAAGGGCGGCCGTGGCGGAGCCCCGGAGGGTCTCCCCGGCTCCCGGCCCTCCGCGGCTGCCGGCGGGACCGGCCGTGGCACCGGAGAGCTCGCCGTGCGCTCCCGGCCGCGCTGGGTGGGTGCCTGGCTCTGCACCTGATGCATTCAAGGCGCGTCGGCCAACCCGGCGCGCCGGCGCCTCGGACGCTCCCGCACGCGCTCGGAGTGCGCCCCGTCTCGCCCGCCCGCGGACCCGCCGCTCGCACGGACGCGCGGGGCCGCGGCTCCCTCGCCCGCTCCCGGGGCGCTCGCGGCGTGCGGGGCCCGGCGCCCCGCCTGTCGCGGCCGCGGGTCACGGCCCCGGGGCGGAGAGGGAGGGCCGGCGGACCCCTTCTCGCCTTTCCTTCCCCCGCGGCTCGCTGTCGGGCTTTTGTGCTTCCCCTTCGCGGCGGGGCGGGTCCGCCTCCTCGCGCCCTCGCCCCGGCGTCCAGCCGCCTGGACTCTCGCCTTTCGTCCCGGCCTCTCTCGCTTTTCCTCCTTCCTAACCCAGCTCCTCCCCACCCCCTCCCCGCCGTCAGGCTCCCCGGGAAAAGTTGCTTCCCCAAGTTTGCTGAAGTCGCTTCCAAGTCTCCGTGGGGGTGGCCGGGACTGGGGGCGTGGGAGAGCAGGATCGGTTCCCGGAGCCCCAGCGGGTTAGCGCCGGCGTCCCCTCGCGCCCCCGCGCTGGGCGCTGCTCCCCGGGTCGGGGTCCGCTGACCGAGAGTCCCCCGATTTCCCGCGGGACCTAAGGCGTTTGCTTTTGGGAAGGAAGGAATTCGGGTGGTTCAGCTTCCATTCTTTCGCTTGCCCGTCCTAGTTTCCCCAAGCCCCCTAGGTCTGAAGGAAGGCGTGTGGTGGCGAGGCGCCGGTGAGCGGCGGTTCCACTCTTGAGGGCCCGAGTCTCTCCACCCAGGGTGGGCGGCAAAAGTGTCTTGACTAGTCGTCTTGTTAACCCTTTCTGCGTGATCTGTGCCTCCGGAGCCAATAGGGCTCCTTTTGGGGGCGGAGGTGAGCAGCGTTTGGAGAGGCAGGCAGAGCCTGCGCTGTGCTCTGCTTCGGGTTCGGTTCACTGCAGTGCTGGCCTCGGCAAGGCAGAGGCTGGGGGACCCCTGGATCTGGGCAAGGTCTTTCTAACACTTTACGCCGGTGAGGGGGTCCCGGAGCCCTGTCACTGATCCCAGACGACGCTTTGGGAGAGGCCTTTGTCTCCCAGCCTGTGCTCTCTTCATCCTGGTTGTAATTCACATGGCAGATCTGGTGCCAAAATCACTTCTGGTGCCTTCACGCCGCTCGAGCATCGACTGCTGCTCCTGGCACAGGACCTGGGAGCTGTGGGCCGCGCTTGGAGTTCACGTGCCCAGCGCGTGCACTCCTGGCCGTAGGGGCTCGTGTTTCCTATGATCTGTAGGCATTTCGCGGCCCATTTTCCTACATTTTGTAGATCCTCCCGTCCACTCTGCACATGTGGGCAGGAGGTAGGTGTGGCGCCTCCTATAAGTATGTGTGCACGTGTTCACTCCCCCTATCTGGCTGCTGCGTGCACACGTGCCTGGGCACACGCACGGTTCAGATTTCGGATTGCACCTGCAGGAGCTCTGAGGCACCTGTGAGTGGAAGTCAGCCAGGCTAGGGTGGGTGTTGTGTGTCTGTGCTCCTGCTGTTGCCTCAGGAGGGGTCAGGGTGGAGGGGGGTCCATCCCTTGCAGCCCTAAGAAGAGAGGAAGGGCAGAGGCCTGGGAGGTGTTGGCCAACTGGGAGAGGGTCCAGAGGAGAGCCCTTGCTTGCAGATTTGTGGGGGCCAGGCCTGCAGGCTGGCAGCTCCAGGTAGTGCCTGTCCATGCTCTCCCGCTGCCCTAGTGAGGCGGGATTTAGGAAACCTTTATGTTTATACGTATATATACATATATGTATATATATATATATATATACTTTTTTTTTTTTTACTTATTTTTGAGAGACAGAGACAGACTGTGTGAGCAGGGGAGGGTCAGAGAGAGAGGGAAGCAGGCTCCAGGCTCTGAGCTAGTGGTCAGCACAGAGCCTGATGCGGGGCTCGAACCCACAAACTGTGACATCATGACCTGAGCCGACGCCGGACGCTTAACCGACTGAGCCACCCAGGTGCTCTAGAAAAACTGTTTAGAAGATAAGGTTTCCCGAAAGCGCGGCGGGTTGAGAGTGAGGCCGATCGCGTCGTTGGCTAAAGGAAGGGGTTAACCCGGTGCTCCTTCGGCGTGCGTGCCGGACACTTCCGCATAATGCACGTTGGCCTCGTGCAGGAGCCCCGCGCTTTGACGCAAAGCGAGCCCAGCACTCCTCGGCCTTCACTTCAGTTCATCTAACAGACGTTGCAGAGCGGCGAATGAAGCAGATGTTGTGACAGAAACTGGGCTTTACCCTCTTCACACCCGGGCTTGTAAAGGCTGATGTGCAGAGGGCTGGGAAGCCTTCTCCCTTTCCTTCCACTAAATCCACCCAGAATTGTCGTACCGGGGGGTCATGGGGGTTCTCTGTTGAGTTCTTGCTTTGAGGGGCACTCATCTGTCTTTTGTTCCCTCCTCTCTTTCTCCCCCCCCACCCCCATCCCCTCTAGCTCTCTAGGTTGGTCCAGGAAACCCACCCAGCCCCGTCACGCAGAGCCAGGAAGGAAAGAGAGCCTCATGCCTGAGCCGAGGGGAGCACCATGGATCTGACGAAGATGGGGATGATCCAGCTACAGAACCCCAGCCACCCCACGGGGCTCCTGTGCAAGGCCAACCAGATGCGGCTGGCCGGGACGCTGTGCGATGTGGTCATCATGGTGGACAGCCAGGAGTTCCACGCCCACCGGACCGTGCTGGCCTGCACCAGCAAGATGTTTGAGATCCTCTTCCACCGCAACAGCCAGCATTATACTCTGGACTTCCTCTCGCCAAAGACCTTCCAGCAGATTCTGGAGTACGCGTACACCGCCACGCTGCAAGCCAAGGCAGAGGACCTGGACGACCTGCTGTACGCGGCCGAGATCTTAGAGATCGAGTACCTGGAGGAGCAGTGCCTGAAGATCCTGGAGACCATCCAGGCCTCCGATGACAACGACACGGAGGCCACCATGGCGGACGGCGCGGCCGAGGAGGAGGAGGACCGCAAGGCTCGGTACCTCAAGAACATCTTCATCTCGAAGCATTCCAACGAGGAGGGCGGGTACGCCAGCGTGGCTGCGCAGAGCCTCCCTGGACCCATGGTGGACCAGAGCCCTTCCGTCTCCACCTCGTTTGGTCTTTCGGCCATGAGTCCCACCAAGGCTGCGGTGGACAGTTTGATGACCATAGGACAGTCGCTCCTGCAGGGAACTCTTCAGCCCCCTGCGGGGCCCGAGGAGCCGGCTCTGGCCGGGGGCGGGCGGCACGCTGGGGTGGCTGAGGTGAAGACGGAGATGATGCAGGTGGATGAGGTGCCCGGCCAGGATAGCCCTGGGGCCACCGAGTCCGGCATGGCGGGCGCAGCGGGGGACAAGGTGGAGGAGAGGGGCAAGGAAGGGCCTGGGACCCCCACCCGCAGCAGCGTCATCACCAGCGCCCGGGAGCTGCACTATGGCCGGGAGGAGAGCGCTGAGCCGCTGCCGCCCCCCGCTGAGGCTGGCCAGGGCCCCCTGGGCCGACCCGAGCACCCTGCGCCGCCGGCCGAGAAGCATCTGGGCATCTATTCTGTGTTGCCCAACCACAAGGCCGACGCCGTGCTGAGCATGCCGTCCTCGGTGGCTTCCGGCCTCCACGTGCAGCCCGCCCTGGCCGTGTCCATGGACTTCAGCACCTACGGGGGGCTGCTGCCCCAGGGCTTCATCCAGAGGGAGCTGTTCAGCAAGCTGGGCGAGCTGGCGGTGGGCATGAAGGCGGAGAGCCGGACCATCGGGGAGCAGTGCAGCGTGTGCGGGGTGGAGCTCCCCGACAATGAGGCGGTGGAGCAGCACAGGTAGGCCCTCCGCAGCCCACACCCCGCACCCTGCAGCCCGGCCCCAGGCTCCTGGCTCTTGACACCCTGCCTTCCTGCCCTGCTGCTCCCCGAGCCCTGGGACCTGGCTCCCATGTCCTCCCTGCTCTTTGTGAAAAGACCCTTGTCCTAAGTCCTGGGGCGGGGAGCAGTGGGGACCCCTGTTTCAAATGTGGGGAGAGGGCCTTGGGGGTTCCCTAAGCCTTGGGGAACTCACAGCCCAGCTTCCTACTAGGCCCTTTCCTCTCCTTTTGCTTTCGGGCTCCCTTTTGATGTTTCTGCTGTTGGGTCTGGTCCCCTTTGCTGGAGTGACTAATAAATGGGAGGAAGAGGAGAAGCAGGATTGGGGAAGATCCATGGCCTGGATCGGGCCACGTTGCTGGGTTTCGGGCATGTAGGTCCCCAGGTCGGCAGATAGGGCTCCCCGCAGCTCCAGGGTGTGAGGGGTGGCGGGGTGGGGGGGGGCTGGGTGCTTGTAAACCACGTGAGCTGTTCCTGGTGAACGTTTCTCACCAGGGAAGCTGCTTCCTTCCCCTGCTCATTCTCTGCCCTTTGCCAACACGGTTAGAGGGAGTTGATTTAAATTCAAGAGGGAAGGGTGGGTGTGAGGGTCTTGGTGTTGCAGTCAGCGTCTTACTCTTTCCCTGTCTGCTCACGTTGGATGGAAGGCGGCTCTGGGCCAGCGTTGGCTCCCCTCTGGCCCCTGCCTCTTTCTCTATGAAATGACCAAACGTTGAGCTCTTAGGACATGCCTGGTTCAATACTAAGTGCTTTACACGGAGTCACATTTTTGTTAAGACAGTCCCTTGAGGTGGGTGTTGTTTATTTTATTTTTTTTTTACATTTATTTATTTTTGGGAGACAGTGTGAGCAGGGGAGGGTCAGAGAGAGAGAGGGAGGTACAGAATCTGAAGCAGGCTCCAGGCTCTGAGCTAGCTGTCAGTGCAGAGCCCGACATGGGGCTCGAACCCATGAACCGTGAGATCGTGACCTGAGCCGAAGTCGGACGCTTAACTGACCAAGCCCCCCAGGCGCCCTGGGTGGTGTTCTTTCACGTAGGAAGATGCTCAGACCTTTTCCCATGGTCACACAGAATAAGAGACAGGGTTCAGGTCTGAGCCTCCTTGTATTTTGCTGCCTCTTGGAGTTGCTCAGTGCTGAAGAGGGTCGTGTGTACAGAACAGAGGGTTTTGAGAATCGCTCACAACTAGAGTAAATACGGACAGGGTCAGGAGTGGGTTTGGTTTTCCCTTGCAGCTGCTGTGACGATATGCCCATCCTTGGACCCTCTGGTCCCTGGGTCAGGTGAATGGTGTCAGGAAGTACACTTTTGTTGTCATCCATGGTAACCTTTCCTGCACACCCTCTTGCCCCCTGTTTTGCCAATATGGGGCGGATTCTTCACTTGAGCGACCATGTTTTCCCACCCATTCCTGATATTCCTTCAGGTACAGGAGAGGGTGTGAGTGAGAGGGTGTGGGGGCAGGGCAGGCGTCTGGGGGTCGGTGATTACCCCATGCCCAGCCGGAACCCGCTCCCAGACCACCTGATCTGCGGCTGAGACCTACCTTCTGGAAAGTGCCACTGAGCTCATTGTAGCCCAGTTTTTCCGGTGGGTGCGAAAAATAACCGCCACCGAGGTGTGTCTGCTCCGTGCTTGCACCACCCAGAAATAGATGGAGGATGTGTTTGTTTTTGCTCAAACTTTCCTAGAGAGGAAACCCCCCTCCCCAGACTTGACCAGATAGATTTCTCATCTTCTCCAGATGTGAATTATTTCAGATAGGTGCGATGGGAAATGGAGTCTGGTGGAAAGTACTTTTGGGTCTGGCTCTCCTCTGGTCCTGATTGCATCTTTACCTGGGGGTGGGTGGTGGGGGGCCACGGCAGATCCCGCGCTCTCGCGGGGGTCCAGGCTCCCATTCTGAAGGACCCTCTGTCCTCTTGGAGAGAGGCAGAGGCCTGGACCTGGCCACACCTCGCTGGGAGAGCCTGGGAGAGTTACGTAACCTTCCCGAGTTTTGTTTCACTCTTCAAAATGGAGATGGTCTGCGGAGCATGGTGCGGAATTGACGAAGGCACATCCAGAAATCCCTAGAGCTGTGGGTGACAAGGTGCTGGTGACGGACTGACCCCGCCGCTCCCCGTTTTTGTTCAGGTCTCCACATTGCCTCCCAGGGCTTCTAGAATTCTCGAGTGGAGTGTCCACAGTGCTGCCTTCCACCGGGGCTGTGCTGGCTGCAGGCGGTGCAGAGAGTGTCCCTGTCCCTAGGAGCTTAGGACGGTGAGGCACTGGTCCAGGGTCCTGGGCTGTGGGCTGCTGACATGGGCAAATGTGCTTTTGACAGAGAGTGGAAAGCAAGCTGGTGCAGCCCAAGACACTGGAGCCGAGGACAGTGCCCCAGTGGAAAGCTGTGGGGAGGGGAGAAGACGTTCCAGCGGCTTCTGGGCCCTTTGGCTCCGATCGGATGCCCTCTGTGGGGGGCCTTTCCTCTCTCCCTCAGAGCTCCTGGGTTAGGGTGCTACTTCCCTAAATCCTGTTTCTCCCAACCACTGGTACAAACAAAAGGACGAGACAAAACAATTGGATTTTGGGCTGCTGTGCAATTGACTGGAAACTTAGCAGTGATGAATGCGACAAAGTAGCGAGCTACAGGTTTTATTTTGTTTTACTTTTAACCCGTAGACTAAAGTGTAGCTGCAGGTTGAGTCCCGGGCAGTTCACTGTGGCCTGGATGGTGCGGGGAGCTCAAGGGCACGGAGAGGCGGGCAGGGCTGGGACGCAGCGCAGGAGGGCGAGAGCCGGGTACGAGTCCTGCCGCTGGCTTCCCTCGGTCCCAGGCTGGTGACAGAGAGCCTGTTGGCGCCACTCTTGCAGACAGAATAGGACAGCGAAGTCGTGGTGCCCGCAGCGCTCCTCGGCAAGGCTGTGCGGGCAGCATCCTCCGAGTCACAGCTGATGGAGACTGGACAAAGACATTCCTTCCGTAAATTAAATGGGGCTCGCTTACCTGAAGGCTCCAGAAGGGCGGCAGACCCGAAAGAGCAGCAGCGTTCTCCGGGCAGATGCTGGAGCAAGGTCTGGACACCACAGCCCTCTCCAGTGTGCTCACGACAGGGGACAGTATCTGAGGGAGGCAGGGTCACAGCAGGCTTCTGGGAGATTGGATTCATCGCTCCTCTTTCTCTCTGTCTCCAAAAGGCTGGAGCTGTTCTGCGTGTAGGCTTATGTGGATCTGCTCCAGGGACCTGCTGGCCTGGGCCAGGTGTACTTTCTCTTTCCCGGAGTTCTATATACGTGCTGACAAGATGACGGGGGGCAGTGTGGCCGTCTTAGGTGTGAAGACCGTCATCATTCATAGCCCTCCGCCTCCCTAGGCTCCCACAGCCCCGTCTGAATATGTTTCTGAATCAAGTGCTGCAGAATCAGAGAGCGGGGTCTGCTTTGCCAGTTAGGCCAGCTACAGGGCGCATCCTGCACGTGCACAGTAGGAACTCCGGCCTGGGTCTCGAAGAGATGCTCGGGAAACACAAGGAATGACTTCAGGCAGCTCCCGGGACTCGTGTCTGCAGCCCTTCCCAGAGGCTCCTTGGGGTCAGCTCTGGGGTGCGCGAGCCACATAGTTGAGCTGACACATCTTGCCTGGCTCTTTGCCTCCGTCTGTCTCAGGTGACCAGCTGCTCCGTTTTCGGTGGTTGACCATGTAGACGGCCAGCAGCTGTTGACCTTGGTTTCGACTACTTTGGGGGATTGAGCGGTCACCCTTATCCTGGTTGCGTTTCATCCTTCTGCTGGCTTCAGGCGCCTCTGAGGTCAAGCTCTGCTTGCCACGGGCTGTATTACAGTGCGTTTTGTCAGCTCTAGCACCTTCTTCTTTGCAAAGCACTTGTGGTGACTTTCTCAGCCCGACAGCCCCCCGCCCCTGCCCTGCAACGGGCCCGGGTCCGTCATTCTGTATCGTGAATATAAAGTCTGAGAAGCCCTGGCAGTTGAAGGGTTTTGTGCAGCTCATGTAGTGGCAGAACCTGATCTGAACTGATGTGAGGCTATATTTATCCCGCCTACTTTGAATATTCATCTGTGTTGCTGCAAAAATATTAATGTGTTTGATTACAGAGTGCTTCCCTAGAGTCAGTCCCCTGCTATTGGAGAATTCCGTAGGACGCTTTCTGAAGTCTGAGCAGTTGGGTTTTCTGAAGCACCCAGGGGTTTTGGGTAAAGCAGTGGGATTGTGGACCATTTTAGCCCCAACTTGCAGACGAGGAAACTGAGCTTTGGAGCCAATAAGTGACTTGGCCAAGGTCACCGAGCTATAAATGGATAGAGTCAGGAGCCCAGCTGCCCTTCTGATTCCTGGTCCTGAGTGCTCCGCGCCAGGCCATATAAGCACATGGGCATTGCCGTTCTGGGTCAGGTCCATCTGACCTAGTCTCCGGGTGCCAGCACCATCCCGACGACACCGCCGCCCGAAGCTGTGGCCATCTTCCTTGACGTCAATCGTAAAGGTCATGTGCAGCCCAACTTCTCTGAGTAGCTATTTATGGCTGTTCTGTCATTCACAGATTTGCCCAAATCCTTTCCGAACCCATTTCTATTTCCAGGAAGTGGCCTTTCGGGGGGGGGTGATGAATGACTTACGTTTATAACCTCCTGGACTCCTGGAAGTCTTCCCTCGGCGAGGTCGTTAGTTGTGAAGTTGGGAGGATGTAGGAGGCTTTGGTGGTGCGTGTGGTGGGGCGTGGGCCGGGCCTCGAGCCCCGGCCCCGTGGGTTGGGGCTGCACGACCAGTGTGGGGCTCTTTCTCACCCGGAGCCTCGTTCCTTGGTTTGTAGAACTAGGTGGTGGAGGAGCTCTTTCTGGATTGTTGAGTTCTTGAAAAAGCCCTGCCCCTTCTGTGTGCTCACTCCCATTCTCGTGAAGTCCTTTTGGCTAATTGCGCTTTGCTGTCTTTTGGAATCTGGGTTGGCCATCAGCCAGTGAAAATAGGTGCGGGTCTCTTTGATTTGATTCTGTCTGCCCTTTGGTTTTTAATACTTTTACTCGCGTAGGGTTACAGAGTCATCTGAGATCTAGACGGCACCCTGGGAAATTTTGAAGATGATTTCTTCTATATGTTTTTTCCAGTGGAGGAAAGTGGCCGGATCTTTCATCTCCGTACGAAAAGTCCCATTTACATTTGCTTTCACTGTTGGACAGAGCTGCTAGTTGCTGGAAGGGGAGGAAGAATGTTCAGCTCAGCCACACGTTTCCCTCCTGCTCGTTCTAGGAGCTCTGTTTATGAATCTTTAAAATAGAGATTATCCTAAACCGTGAAAATCAAACTCCATTCACAACTCTTTCCTTTCTTGCTAATTCAGGAGACAAACCTTTCCAATCAGTTTTAATTTTTTTTTAAATTAATGACTTTAAAACCAGTCCAACTGAAAGCCCGAGGATGAGAGCTCAGATTCTTGATAAATGAATACGCGTGTGCCTTGGTGTGCCTGTTGGAGGGTTCCGGAACATTCCTCGGTAACATAAGGTTTTCCCAGGTTCTGATTCAGCAGCATTGGCTGAAAGCCCTGACTCAAAGGCAGTCCTTTTGGTAGAAAGAAAAACTGACCATGGCAACCCCACCACCCTACTTCTGATGTTTTACTGTGTGACTGCGGTGATGTAACCTAACCTCTCTGTGCCAGTTTGCTTCCTGGTAAAATGGGAATAATGACAGTACCTGCCCACTGGGTTGTTACCTGGATTTATCTGCAAATACAGGTGAAATGCAAGGAACGGTGGCACAAAGTAATGTTCCCTGCATGTTTATTGCTGTTGTTGTGAAACGAGGCACGCTGGCAGTGCAGGGAGGCAAGTGTGTTCGTGTTGGGCCGCTCCTACTTCCCCTCTAAGCATTAGTTCACGCAGCACCATAAAAACGGCGGCTGCGGCACCACGTGGGGCCAACCGCCGGGAGCACCTGTGCCCCCTCCCCCCAGAAGCCGACCTGCATGTGCCCTGGCGGCCAGGGAACTCTTTGTCCCATTGACCCGGGCTCTGATGACTCGTTTCAGTTCCCATTTAAACTTAGCCGGGCGGTGCTCCACCGGCCTCCCTCCGTTCCGGCCGCCACGCAGGCTCACCTGGTCCCCGAGAGCATGTGCGCATGGCCGGCCGGGCACATCGCTGTGGTCCATGCAGAGGAGCACAGACCCCAGCTGATGAGGGGAGTCGGGCTGGCGGCGGCCGGGCCTTCCAGGGCTCCCTCCCCTTCCCGACCCCCCCTGCAAGATGCTTGCAAACAGCATTTTCGGGGCTCGGTACATTCTGGGTTGGGTGCTCAGGGCATCCAGACTTTGACACACCCTGGGGACATTCATTGTGATTCCCTGATGGGCAGAGGGAAGCATGAGAGGCCACCGGACGCGTCCCACCGTGGGGCCAGGGCTTGTGCTCAGGGCTTCGGACGTCACTGTTTTTCCCACAATGCCCTGCTTGGGCCAGCAGCCCCTGATGGAACCGGGAGGGCAGTGGGGATCGGGAAGGACCGGCTCTGCGTTTCCTGCCGCCGGTGACCAGGACGCTCATCGCTCGGTCCCCTCTGGCCTCCTAGTCCCCTCCGGTGGCTCGCGAGGAGAAAAGTAGTGAGGGCGCTACCCACTTAAGGGGGTTCAGGTCTTCCGGGGCCACACGGGTCCCATGAAAACTGCATCATCCCATGTCATCCCTTATGGACACAGACCAGCTTCAGGCGGCGGGGGCCTTTTATGCTGACTCAAAAAACAGAAAATGGGAGAGAAAAAGAAACCCACTTACAAAAATAAAAATTCCATGCTCTTAATTTCATGCCAGCATAATCAGAAATTCCCCTTTCTACTGTTTCCCCTTAAAAGCCCCAGTGTCCTTATTATGCTGGCTCAGTCTGGAAAAACCACGGTTGGGTTTTGCCTACGTGAGAGTCGTCTGTGCAGCTGCAGGCAGGGGACTGGGTACTTGACTGTCAGTACAGAGACTCCGGCTGAAAGCTCGCCAGGACCTGCTCAATTCTAAGTGCCTAGCTTGCCGACGACTCTGACCCCAAGGCTCCATTTCCTTCGGCAGGAACAGATTGTGTTCAGCTTTGCAGCAGGAAGGACTTCCCAAAAGAGAGGGGCATCCCTGGCTGAGTTATGAGACCTCTCAATCACAGAAATCTTGATGAAACGGAGAAATTGGGGGTCAGTTGGAAGTGGTTTTCAGACTTCTCTTGCGGCCATTTACTATTTTTAATAATTAAAATAATTTTTTTTATTAATGTTTACTTATTTTAGAGAGAGAGACACACAGAATACAAGTCAGGGAGGAGCAGAGAGAGAGGGAAACACAGAATCTGAAGCAGGCTCCAGAGCCCGATGCGGGGTTCGAACCCACGAGCTGTGAGAACATGACCTGAGCCCACGTTGGCCACTAAACCGACTGAGCCACCCAGGTGCCCCCCCATTTTTAATTATTTAAAAAATTGTTGTAAATACTTATCTATTTTTGAGAGGGGAGGAGGGGGCAGAGAGAGAGGGAGAGAGAATCCCAAGCAGGCTCTGTGCTGTCAGCATAGAGCTCAACGTGGGGCTTGAACCCTGAGAGCGTGACGTGAGCTGAAATCCAAAGTTGGACTCTTTTTTCAAAAAATATTTTTATTATTTTTTAAATTTATATCCAAGTTAGTTGGCATATAGTGCAATAGTGATTTCAGGAGTAGGTTCCTTAGTGCCCCGGACCCATTAGCCCCCCCCCCCCCCCCCCC
>PJEM01008539.1:0-20532 GCA_004023845.1 Helogale parvula | reverse complement strand
TAGTGAGAAGCAGATGTGGCTGACCGTAATGGCCCTCGGAGATCCATCAGGCCCGGAGTCGGGGTGGGAGGGGACATTATTAGTGTTAATTCGGGGGAGTCTTTCATGGTAGATGCGGAAAACGTGGAGGGATTGTTTGAAACGTATGCATTTCTGCCCTTCAGCAGGTTGGATGCGGTCGGGGTCTACTGTGGCCCAGCGCCCCCCTCCCCCGCTCTTGAAACAAGGCCCCCCCAACCCCGGGCCTGATTACTTCCAGAGTCAGAGAGACAACCTCACAGGCTCTTGTTTCTTGCCCATGTACCTTATTAGTAGCACCTGGCGTCATAACCCACTAATGGGAACCAGCGCTCTCCCCCTGCATGGCCAGTGACAAGTAGCCCCTGTGAGCCGGAGCTCGCCGTGCGAGGAAGTTCCTATTAGCTTTATGGTCGGGGGGACTTGTCCTGTTCAGGAAATGAATGTCGCCGCTAAAGGTCCGCGGCCCTGACCCTGGCTGCATACCCTGTGCGGGCCGGGGAGACCCCATCAGGATGCTTGGGATTTCAGCCCCTCTCTGGTTCTTGTCATATGTAAAGAGGGAATCATTGTGGTATGTTGCAGCCTTGAACTTTTGATTTATTCAGTGAGGACGACTTAACCATTTCCATGCCTGGAGGGCTGTGCGCCCCCCCCCCCCCTCAGCTGTGCGTGTGCCTCCATGGATGTGTGGAGCCTGGGGCCGGTGGAGGAGAGACCCCCATGCACGGCTGTCCCCACAGCGGCGGGGTGGGGGGATTTCACAGGGGGTGATGATTTGCTGGCTTTTGCACTTCTGTAGTGTCAGAAGTTTCTGGAAGTGTTGGCTGCAGACTGGTGGGGAGCTGGGAAGGAAGCATCGGTCTGCCGTTGAATCTGGGTTTGAATTTATTCTCTGCCTCTTAGGAGCTCTGGGGCCCCGGCGAGATACCTAACCACCCGCTTCCTCATCTCCGAGGGGAAGTCCTAACGTGGACTTCCTCGAGCCGTCCTGATCTTACCCACGGATGGTGCGTTCGGGGTCTGTCAGCCTGGGGCGGGCATGTGGCATGCTCTGCGGCTGGCATTGGAAGGTCTGTTTCTTCCTCATTGTGATCTTATTAAAATTTTTTTTAATGTTTATTTTTGAGAATGCGAGAGACAGAGCGTGAGCAGAGGAGGGTCAGAGAGAGAGACACACACACACAGAATCTGAAGCAGGCTCCAGGCTGTCAGCACAGAGCCCCATGTGGGGCTCAAACCCATGAACTGTGAGATCGTAACCTGAGCCGGAGGCAGACGCTGAACCGGCTGAGCCACCCAGGCGCCCCAGTAACATTATTTTTAAAAAATTGGGAAGGAGGGCCTAGCACTTTTTCTCGTCTAATCTATAGAGATCTTTTTCCTCATTACAGCTTGGAATCAAAGAAAAGCTACCTGGGTGTTCTTTCTTCTGTGCGCGATTAACGTTTGTAAATGTGATGTTTGCGGACAAGAGCGGGGTTTGACCTGGTTCCAGGGGGAGCCTGCCTCTCCGAGGGGAGAGGTTTGTGAGCCAACTGGCAGATGGATGCATCACTTCTGCTTTGGCCTCTGCTGCTGCTTTACAGGACCCTGGTGACAGAGGTGTGGGCTGCATTTGGGGACACAACAGCCCGTGGGGTCCGGCCCCGGGAAGATGGGCCCATGGTGGGGAAGCGGCTGGAGACCGTGGCTCCTTCCGGAACTTTAAAGCAAATCTGTCCATCTGTCCCTGGCATCGTGGACAGTCCCTCCAGGGAAAATAAATTCTCCTCCAGTTCGCGGCTGGGTGCAGAGAGAAAGCACGGGAGTGGTCAACGGATGGAGGCAGCTGGGTAGGGGGGGCAGTTTGGAGAAGGGGCACTGGCCCGTTTTGGGGTTTCCATGCCCCGGGGCAGCAAGTTCTTCCCTGCACCCTCCGCACGGAACACCACGCTTGTCCCAAATAAGTCCGCCCCTCCCGGAGCAGGGCAGAGCTGCCTGGAAGGCGTTTTCGCCGAGTATGATGGGAAGTGGTCCGTGCAGCAGTGGAATCGTGACAGTTGTCCCCTCGATGCTCTGCTAAATTAAGGATCGGCTCACATTTGTGCATCTACCTCCCTGCGCCCCCCCACCCCCGTCCCCTTGGCAGAAGGGATAGAGATGGTACCTAAAAACAATGTGAAACGCTGCTAAATTGAGTGACTCTAAAAACATTTTCCTTCCCTTGGAGTTGGGTGTGGGAAACCGGGCTGGGCTCGTGAGCGCCGAGCGCCCATGCAGGGCCCGCGTGCCTGGCCTCCTTTCCTCTGCCTGCAGTGCCACGGTTTTCGCTGCCCCTCCCCGTCTCCCTCCCTTGGTTGTTATCCGCTATTTTACTTTTTTGTGTCCCGACAGGTACAAGAGCGGCTTTTGTTTCTGGGGGCTGGGCAGCTGCTAAACAGCCCCCCCCAGCCACATTCGATGGCTGGCGGGGGGGGGGAGCGTGCGCGGACGGGCCAACCCTTGGCATCCCCTGTTGCAAAAGTGAAAAATATTTCTGTTTGCAGTTAATTGTCGTGGCCGGCAGATCATGTTAACTGGATGTAATTGCTTCCAGATATGGCCGAGGGTTTTGTGTGTGGAGGTGAAGGGTCTGGTAAGTGCTCACTTCCTGTGTAAATTAGGCTGTTGCATTCAGTCTTTCATTCTGGCCAGCCCTGGACTCTGTCACTCTCCGGGTTTCCCCTCGGCAGCCCTCGGCCTGGTGTGAGAAGCAGATTGCCCTGTCCCTCTGAATGCGATTCTTTTGTCACTTGGAGCCCCTCGCCTCTGGCTCCTTGATGTGAGTTTGCCCTTAAGATAATGAGAAGGGTTCCAGAAGGTGCCGCCGGGACCTGCCCGTTGCCGGGTGAAGACAGGTCGGTGGAGCCCACAGGGAGGGAGGGCCCCCCTGTCGTATGGCTTGTGTCCCGGAGCCCAGAACTCCCAGTTCTCCGTGGGTGTCTTTCCCTCCACCCTCTGACCCCAGTCCCGCCTTGGAGAAGACCATCTTCCCCCTTTCTGAACGAAGCTTGTTGCAATGGGTCTGAAATCCCAGAGAAATGAAGGCTCTGGTGCCGGAAGCAGAAGCCTGTGGTCACAGAAAGGAGATCCTATTAGTCAGACGCGAAGCTGCTGCTGTTCTCTGCAGAGCAGGTTGGACACCCCCCCCCCCACGCTCCCCGCCCCCACAGCTGCCCCTCCCTGCAAGAAAGGGAGAGGACATCCAATCCGGAGAACCTTCTCCAGGTCCATGCGGTTTCCAGCTTCGGAACTAAGGAGAAGGCACGTTCTCCTAAATTCCGATTTTTGTCCCGTGGCCAGTCCCCCGTTCTTAGTGCTATTTGCATAAGAGGTTGCTGTTTATCTTCCTGTATCAGCGGCGCTGATAACCCCTGTGGTCTGTGTAACAATATATGAGGAGTAGATTACTCGATAAATGCCAGTTTTCCCAATAGGCAAAGATAAACTGTCAGGGTCAGGGTGAGGGGGGTGCGTGTTAGGAAGGAGGGGCGGGGTGGGGAGCGGGGACCCTCTTTCAGATCGGGATGGAGATGTGTGAAAACACCTGACGCAGGAGAACAGGTATCTTATAAAACGCAGCTGTGTGTGCCGGGAGGCTTATCAGCTTCCTGCCCTCCCCTGCTTTCCTCCTCCTTCATGTGGACACGCAGACTCTCTGAGAACATTCCAGTGAGTGGGTTGCCCACGCCCCTGTTCATACAAGAGGGGAAGCGGCTAGGTGATTTTCGCTTCTTTGGCTCCTGCTTTTTCCTCCCTTAAGCCTTTCTCATCTCGGCAAGTTGTCGGCTGTACGTTTTCCTTGCCGACAGAGTCTGAGATCTTTACTGGGTGGCTTTCCCCCACCTGTGCTGCGTTTCCTTCTTCCAGGTCAGGGTTCCGTTCTCGAAGAGCCTGGGTGGAAAGCAAACTTCTGACCCCAGCACCTAGTCAATAAGCTGTCTGAGAGTCAAAGAGTTGGGACCGCCTTTGCAAGCCAGGAGCCCAGCTGATAGCTTTGTTTTGATGTCCTTGTGATGTTTGCAGATCGCGGAGAGGGCTGCTTCGAGCAGGGGGTGTCTGCTGGGACAGAGCTCAGGAACCGGGGGGCACGGGCTGAGGTCTCCCCACTCAAGGAAGGGGCTTTCCGGGACGTGGGAAGGGGACAGCGTGTGCTAGGGACAGCGTGGAATGTTGGGGGGAGCAGAGCGTGGTATCCTGGGTGAGCGCCCGGCCTGCAGAATTCACCGTGTGCCTCCAACGGTTACTCAGCCTCTCTGGGCCCCCGTTTCCTTGTTCTGTAAAAAGCGAGACCAACACCTTTTGGGTGGTTATGGGGATAAAACGTGTCAAGTGCGTAGCGCAGTCTGTAAGTGTCTGTAAATGGGCCGGGAGGAGCCTGCTGTTTGGCCCAGAGGAGAGACTATGGAAGGAACCAGCAAAAGTCTTCATTTCGGGCACTGCCCAATTGCTGAGTGTTGTAGCCCGGTGGTGGCAGCCCACGGCCCAGATACTAAGCAGATGGCGCAGGTTCGTGTGGATAAAGGTCTCCGTTTATGAGACACAGCTGCTGTTGCAAAGCAGCCTCCAGATGTACTAAGTGATCACTTAATCCTGGGATGCGGCCATGGCCCCAGACTCTTCGGAAGTCTTCCGTCGGATCCTTTCCAAGGTCTCTGCCATGTTCTTCTTGCCTTGCCCTTTGGGAGAGTAGACGGGACTTTCGGAAATGGTCAGACTAATTCGATGACGATCTGGTGACACCGGATGACCGTGTCTGACTCTGAAAGCAGAGTCTGGAAAAGAGTGTGTGGAGAGCACTTGTCGCTCAGCCCTGGGGTGAATGTTGGCCTCACTTCTTAGGTGGAAGCTGACCGAGGCCAAGGGGCCAGTGATTTCCAGCAGCTGCCCCTGTTGGCCTGGGCCTGGGGCAGATTCCTTTTGTTGCCATAGTGTTTCTGCCTCTGTGGTTTGACCTCCGGTGAGTTTGGGGTCCCAAGAGGCACTTCTGTGTTAAGAAAATCTCCCACCACTGGGAGATGTAGCTCGGGGTCAGAAAGAACGCAGTGGGTTCTGACGCTCTAAGGGAGCGGCCCTTAGGAGGCTGGCGGCCTGTGCTTGCACCTGATCTCTTTCCTGGGAAGGCTCTAGAAGGTTCAGGGAGCTTGTGTATTAAATCCCAGTGTGGCACCTGGCCCGTCCCCCGCATGTGTTAGGCCCCTTTTCTAACCGTCTTCGTGCTCTGAATACCTGGAGAGTGGGGGAGGGGTTGGTCTTTCTTCTCTCCATGAGGGCCCCCCTGGGACTGGCCATGGGACCTGGGTCTCCGTGACCTGGCTGTGCAGGGGCCTGGTGTTCAGTCCCTCAGCCTGCCTCTCTCTCTCTCTCTCTCTCCCTCTCTCTCTTCCTCCCTCTCTCTCTCTCTCTCTCTCTCTCTCTCTCTCTCTGCATTATTTATAGTAAACCATATTAGAACAGAGTGTTAAAGAGGAAGCATGAGTCATCCCCATTGAAACCATTGAGGGCATAAAAGAAAGCAAAACGCTTACTACGTGTTTTGCGCTGTATTTAAGGCCAGGTTGTGCTAATTCGAACACTCCCGAACTGGGTCTGTGAAGACCTACATGTGTGGGAACGAAGTCAGGTGTCACTGGGGGTTATTTACTGACATTCCACCTCGGTGTCTGCTTGTTCGTTTATTTGCTTCAGGTCCGTATGCAAATCATGGCCGGCATCCATCCCGATGAGGGCGCCTGGCTGATTCACTCGCTGAGGTTGCGTGGTTTCTTTTTAAGGGTTGAGGAGTGGCGTGAGGGGGGCCTAAGTGTCCCTCATCATCCCTGGTGCCACCTGTTGGCGCTCTACCTGCCATTCAGCTGTGGTCGTCAAGGGGACCAAAAGTCACAGAACGTGAGAGCCGGAGGGCTCATAAAATCATGTATTGCCAACATGCTCCTTTAGGGGGGTCAGCAGAGGTCCAGAGAGGCTCTGTGACTTGCCCAAGGCCACACAGCAAGCTGGTGGCAAAACCAGGTCTGGAGGCCCGTCTTTCATTCCCTGCCTGCGTCAGCTCTGCCTGCACAGATTTGCCTACCACTCGCCCGGTCTGCTCCCTGCTCCCACCAGGGGTGAGGTGAGAAGAGAACGGAGCAGTTTCAAATCTGGGTCCTGCGGGGCGCTGGGCGGGCTTTGGCCCGGTGGCTTGTCCTTTACTCATACCTCTTTGCTGTTCAGCCTGAGTAGATTGCTGGACACGAATCCTTTAGGTTTTCAGGGGATGCACTGTGTTAGGGGTTTTAAGGTGCAAAGATTAATAAGATATGGGACTTGCCCTTGAGAAGCTTATAATGGGAGCAGAGGCATTAAAATACTGTATTGTTTTATTTTTTTAAAGCTTACTTATTTTGAGAGGGAGAGACAGAGAGTCGGAGCAAAAGAGTCAGGGAGGGCAGAAAGGGGGGCGGGGAGAGAGAATCCCAAGCAGGCTCCACTCCAACAATGCAGAGCCTGATGCGGGGCTCGAACCCACAAGCTGTGCGATCATGACCTGAGCAGAAACCAAGAGTCAGATGTTTAACCGACTGAGTCACCCGGGCTCCCCTGAGGCATTAAAATACATAAATGTGGATGTCTGTGTTGACAACTGTGATAGAAAGTAGGAAGTGGGAAGATTATGTAGATCTATAGAAAAAAGCCCAAGGAAATTTAGAGATGAAATACCTTGTACCTGGAGGGATTCATTTAAAATTTTTTTAAAGTTTATTTATTTTGAGAGAGAGAGAGGGAGAGGAGCGGCAGAGAGAGAGGGAGAGAGAGAATCCCAAGCAGGCTCTATGGGGTCATCAGAGAGCCCGATGCGGATCTCGAACCCACAAACTATGAGATCACGACCTGAGTTAAAACCAAGAGTCAGACGCTTAACCGACTGAACCACTGAGGCGCCCCGGGTCTCACTTTTAATTAAGAAAATTGGTTGAGCACTTCCTGTGTGCTGGGCACTGGGCAGGGCCCTGGGAGTTCAGTGATGAGCCAGACAGACAGGACCTCTGCCCCCGTGGGCTGTCCTGACGGGGGAGAGATCTTCAGTCCTGTGAGAAGCTGTGAAATTACAGTTGTGAGAAGCATTCGGATTCCCCTTGAAGTAACTTCCTTTGGCTGGACCTGGGGCAGTGGGACGGGAAGGGGAGGCTGGGGTCGGAGAGGGTGCCCTGGATGCCAGGCCAGGGAGGGGTGAAGGCAGCACAGCCTGGAGAAGCACAGAGAATGCGGGCCGACCTGGGTGCAGACCCCTGGCTGCCACTCCAGACCGTGCAGTGGTGGCCACATGCCCAAGGCACTGTGGCCGGGGTGCCGTCTGGGCTGCCGAGTGGATGGCCTGAGGTTTACAGATGATGCTTTTAACATCCTGCTCGGTGCCTGGACCGAGGTAATTGCTCAACGAATGTGATTGCGGTTCGTTTTTTGGACTTCATGCTGGGGCAGTAGGGAGCCATCAAAAGCGCTTGAGGAGGAGTGTGACCCGGGGAGAGTACCCCTCGTGGTGCCGTCCACTACAACCGTATTCTCCTGCCCCTGTTCCCTTCCTGCCGTCCCCTGGGTGCCCAGGAAAGGAGCTCAGGGAGCGATCCCTGTGGCATCTCACACCTGGCACTCCCCCAGGATTTGACATGAAACGGCCCCTTCCCGCCTCTTCTCGATGGGATGGTCGGAGGGCCTGGGAGAGGGAGGTGGATGGAGGGGGCCCTTCAGCTGTCACAGTCAGAGGAAGTGACACCGGGAGGCTGGCCGGCCGACTGTTATCCGTCTCTCTGGCTCTCTTTTAATAGCATCCCGAGTGTGTGAAGTCAGGCCAACCGTCCCGGACCCGTCCTGCGTCTCTGATAGCGAGCGGGAGCGGGCTATCTCCCGTGGCCGGTCTCAGCTGTGGTTGTGGCGCTGCGCAATGCCTGCAAACCGACGGTGGCACGGGGAGATAAGGCTGGCGTTGTGTAACGAGGGGCACGGTCTGTTTGCCCGAGCGGCTCCCGGCCCCGGGTAACTGCTAACCTCAACGGAGCGGCGGGCCCGGCTTGGACGGGCCGTTCCAGGGCCCCTCGCTGCTTCCACTGATGCCTTTTTGTGGTCGGATAAAGGAAGCTCATGCAGGCCGCCCACAGCGCAGACACGGGCTGGGGCCACGGGTGTTGGGTTGTTTTGTTTTTCTCTTTGTCTTTCTTAAAAAAAAAAAAAAAAGCTGAAAGGGGGGTAGTCGAGCTTGGCGCCTGCCCCGTAACCCAAAACAACATAAAACAAACAGTTCCTAAACCGAAGTTAAAATTCAGCAGGCGGCAGAGATGCCCTCCTTCCTTGCTCGACACCCCCAACACCCCCTGCCAGTTCCCCCTTGAGGCCAGCTGTAAGAAATGGGTCTTGGGGACTCTGGTCTTGCCTGGAAATTCCCGTCCTGGATTCTTAGCACCATGCCAGCTGTGCCAATATCCCAGGCGGTGGCGGGGTGCCACCCACTTGGGAAATGAGGGGCTGTCTGCCTGCTTCCGTGCACCCTCCCCATGCTCAGTCCCCACTCAGGATGGATGGGTGAGCCACCGTGCATGTCCCTGCCCTTTAGGGGTGGCAGAACCTTGTGTCCTCACGCCGGGTGTTACCCTGTCCCGGTGGGGGATGGGCTGGAAGGGATTTTGGGGGCTGGCCCACCTTCTGAGGCCGAAAGGTGCTCCCTGCCCCCTCGCCTTCTCCTCACACCCCCCAGGAGAGGGATGCCACTGTTGGCCGAGCAGCTGATTCCATTTCCAGAGTCTGCTTAGCACCCCGAGCTGGTCCTGCTCCCGAGAGTCACCGAGGCCCAAGACAGAGCCATAGCCCCCCAGGCAGCTGTAAGGGAGCGACAGGTGTTCCCTGTCTATGCACCGGTTTTCCCTACGCTGGGGGGCTCAGCCCCTCCTACCGTCCTCACTGCCCTCGTTCAGGTACTTCCAGATTTTTAAGTTTCGCAGCACCGTTGGATCTGACCACATCAGGGTGGTTCTGGGCAGTGAACAAACCGGGTGGGTCTGACCAGTCTGGAGAAGACCAGACTTTCACCTCCGTTGTTCGAGATGTTGTGCCTCTATTGATAGGTCTTCTGAGTGTCTCCCTTCTGTGTTTTTGTGGTGTGCTCTTAGAGTCATCTCCCTTGTCTTTGGCTGGCTGCTCCCAGAGATTGCAGTGATTTGTGTGTGTGTGTGTGGGGGTGTCGGGGGGGTAAGAGATATGGCGGGGGTGTCAGGAATCAGGAAGCCGATGGGAGACGATGTCCCTTTGAATATTAGCATGAGCGGATGGTCATCTGCAGGCCTTCAGGTTGCTCTGTGCCCACCACGGGGCACGGGGGTTGGCTCAGCGTTGGTCAGGGGAGGGAAGGTGGTGATTTAAAAGATTCAGAGGTGGTGACTTATATTGATTTTAGCTTATCTGACCCATTAGCTAGAGGCCACCCTTCCCTCCAGGTACCTAACTAACTTAAAGCAACAGAAATATATAGCATTTCTTTCTTTGCATGAATCACAATGGGCAAATCCATTATTTCGAGGAGGGAGGCCTGGTCTGTGGCCAGACTTGGTGATTCCTGGGTGATGAGTGTTGGTTGGGGTGGGGGGGGGGTTGCTGGTGGGGGAGTGAGGCCAGGGGCAGGATGCGTTGTCCGGCTGATGAGCGGTTAAACCCTCCTTTCCCCTGTAGTCCTAAAGCTGGTCACAGCTCCGTCTAGGGCCAGCCCACTCTGCCTTCCTGCCAGGGTAAGCAGAGCCTGGAGGACCTGCTGGAATGATCCATGAGTGAGGACACTTGTCCGAAGGCCACACCCCTACCGTGATGAATCTGTTCGGAAGCTGTGCAGGTGGTGGAAGGTGGGAAGGTGTAGTGACCCCACCCCCGACCCGAGGAATTCTTCACAAGGTCCGTTTTGGACCAAACCTATGCTAACTTGCTTTTTTATTTGCTTCTTGGTCCTGGCTGTGGCCCACATTTATCCCGATCCAGGGCACGTACCTCAGACCGAAGGTTCAGTGAACCTCAGTTCTAGCTTTACATTATGGACTCTGATATTTTCTGTTCTATCTCTGTTTCATTTAAAAATGTGAATCAAGGCATGCCTGGCTGGCTCAGTCAGTTGAGCATCCAACTTTGGCTCAGGTCATGATCTTGCGGTTCATGGGTTTGAACCCCACGTCGGGCTCTGTGCTGACAGCTTGGAGCCTGGAGCCTGCTTCAGATTCTGTCTCCCTCTCTCTCTGCCCCTCCCCTGCTCACACTCTCTTTCTCTCTCTCTCTCAAAAATAAACAGTAAAACAAAAGTAAAAGAAAATGTGAGTCAGGACCCTCTACTGGTTTGTCATCTCTGGTTTGCACAACACTCTGGTATGGTGAGGACTTAGCCGTAGGTATACAAATGGAAAGAACATTTAGTGAGCCCCTACTGTGTGCTGAGTGGTTTGCTAAGTGCTGTTGTGCGGTGGTGCAGAGATGTTAATAAATCCTTTTGAGAGCCGACAGTGAAGTAGACATGACAGGCTTCCATGCATTTGGCTGTGTGTGTGTGAGTGTGTGTGTGTGTATTGGTCCTTGTGCTCAGTTATTAAGTGAGTGACGTGCTGGGGAGCACAGGAGTGGAATTGAATGATTCTGATGGAAGCTTCCGGAGGGCTTCACGGAGGAGGTAGCATTTTGCCAGTCCCTGGAGGGTGGCTAGGCTTTGGACAAGCGGAGACAGGCACTCTCTCTTCTGACTCGGAGGTGGGCAAAGCTGAGGCCGAGTCTGAGCGGGGGCAGGGAGCCCACACGCAGGGTGGTGTGCCGGGGTGAGGGATGGGCGCGGGAAGGGCTGGGAGACCAGACAGGAAGAGACGGTGGCATCAAAACCGGGTCATGGAGTGCTCTGAATGCCACACTAGCAATTCTGGGCGTTCATAAAGCTTGGAGTTGGTTGGAGGTCGGAACACTGAGATCTTAGTGGAGACAGACCAGGGGTAGGAAGGCTGTTGACATCCAGCCTCTGAAATTTGGGGGTGGGGGTGGGTGCTCAAGAGCTTTGCCGGCGGCTCGAACCGGGTGCTTGCTCTTTCTCTGAAGTTCTTTCCCGCGGGATCCTGCTCACCGTCCGCACCCCCGCCTTGGGGCAGAGCCCGCCAGCCGGCGGCATTGGAGGGGGACACGTTAGACTTGGTGCCCACCTGTCCTCCATGTTCACCCTCTAGCTTTGCAAACCTAAGGGGCAGCGCCAACCCTGAGGAGCCCGCCAGGCAGTGCAGGTCCTCGGTGGCTTTTGCTACAACCCCCACCGCACCCCCAATCGGGGCTGTCCCCCCCTTTCTCCTGGTCTCCCTGTCCCCGCCAGCCTTCAAGATCTCCTCGAGTCAGCCTCCTCCCGGGAGCGTGGTCTCGATCTGGGCACTGTGGCTTCCGCCTCCTTTGTTTCCTGTGCGCCGTTTGATCAGGGCTCTGCTGCCTCATGACCCGCCTGTTCGACCGTGTGTTTTGTTTCCCCAGCTAAACCAACAGCACAGGTTCAGTGAGGACGCCCACCCTCTCTCCCTGTGCCTCCTCCTGCCGTGCCGGACATATAGTAGGTGCTCAGGAAATCGTAGCCAAGTGACCTCTCGCTGGGTGCTGAGCACTCCGCTTGGCTAGACACATTTTGTGCTCCCGGCCGCCTGGGAGGGAAGGGAGTCCTCGGGGGCGTGCAGACGCCTCTCCCCAGCTCTGGAACCAGGTCCCTTGGCCCCATGTTTCCCCTTGCTTACAGTCCTGCGGGGTAACCGCGGTGACACTGTTCTCTCAGGTCTCCTGTGACCCCGGTAGTTCTCAGAGGCACCGTCCCCTCCTGGACTCACCCATCGATCCCCGTGCCCTCCCCCCGCTGGATTTCCTGAAACTGTCTCCCAAAGGCAGCGTGACCTGGTCCCGGGAGCCCCGTGTCTGAATGCCCGCGTCCCCTTCTGTGGAGCGGTGACCGCTTCGGTCCCCGTGGTCTGTCCCCTCACCAGCAAAATGCTGGTCGTTTCTCCTCTTCGCCGTGGACCCTCACGGTGTTGGTTGACATTGAGCACTATCCTCTCACCCTGTGATGGAGGTGTCTGCTAAGACGTGGTTGCCATGCCTCTCCTCTCTCCAGCCCTTCCCCCGCCATCTCGTGGTTTCCAGGGTCACCTCTCCGTGTGACTGCCAGCCTTCTACCTCTGTGTTTTTGTTTCTTGTTTGTTTGTTTTTTGGTCTTTCTTGTCTCCCACGCTTTCCTTTCTAGCTGCCTGCTGTGGCCGTCCATCCTGCCAGCAATGAGAACTTGGTCGCATCAAGCTCGTCCAGCCCTGTCCCTCCCAAGTCTGCTCCTGTGTCCTCACGCCCCGCCGGACCCTCTGCCCCCTGCTGCGGACCTCGGCGTCCTCTGTGGCTCCCACCTCTCCCGACCCTTTCTCCTCACTCTCGCTTAGCCGCATGGCCGTGCTCTCCTGAGCCGCCTTCCTGCGGAACCCCACGGCGGTGCCGCCATGCTCTGACACCCTTTGCGGCTCTCTGGCGCCTCTTCCAGAGAAGGAACTGGAGAGTTCCCAGCTTGGTGTTCAGAGCCGTCGCCCCTGGATTCCAGCCGCATCTCCGCTCCTCTGCCCGTCTGAGGATGGTTGGCGTCCCCCCAAGGGCAGGGACCCTCTTTTATGTCTGTGTTACAGCCTTCTAGTCCCTTACCTGTGCCCGGCAGCTCCGTGCATTGTGCTTCCTTCTTGCCCTTGCCCTCTGGCCACACAGGGCCAGAGCTTCCGAAGCTCCAGTGTGGACGCTGTCTCCTCCGCTTTCTTGATCCGTTCCTTCGGTCGGAAAGACCGTGTCAGCCCCCCTTGGAACTCCCGAGCCTGAAGAGGCGTAGATAACACTTGACCTTCCATTTGCACTGCTTCTGCTGACTTCTTCCCTGAGACCCGCTGAGGGTTTGTGGGTGGGACCTGGGTCCTGGCCGGGGACATGACCGTCCGCCGTGCACTCCTTCCTCCGGGGCCGGCACGTGAGGGCTGTGCCGTACATCCCGCTGGCTGCGCGAAGCAGAGGTCGCTGGGCTGAGCTGTCTGTGCGTGTGCGGTGTGGCGCCCCGGGGTCAGCCCCCTGAGCAGAGCCGGTGGCGAGGGGAGTGCAGGATGCAGCCCAGGCTCAGGCATTCTACAACTCTCTGCGTTCTGGAGCCTTTTTTTCTCTTTCAGTCCTTTTTTCCCCCCTCTTTTGGATCAGTGGAAAATTGGTCCTAACTGGCATGTTTATAACGGCAGGAATGGACCAGGCAGGCGTGAAGGGCTGGGGCATGCGAGCGCCGTGGGAAGGGAGGTGGCCGGGCGCACACACAATGCCTGATTGTGCGGGCGCGGGCACTAACGTCCACGCCTGTGTTTACCCACCAGGTGACAACGAGCAGTCTCGCTGGGGCCGAGGACCATGAGCCCGGCACCTGGATCCTCTTTCCCCTTCCCTCGCCCTCCGGCACCACCGTCCGGGACCCACCGGGCGGGCCGTGTCACCTCGAGGAGCAGTCTTTGAGGAGCTGCCGTCGGGGAGAGCTGTGCGGGGCGGGAGGCCTGGCTCCAGGGGCGAATGCTCGCTGATTCTGCGGCGGACCCTCTGGGGGGCCCCGGGGAAGCCGTGGGGGTGAGCCCTGAGCACAGGGGCCCAGCCAAGGACCCCTCCTGGGCACCTGCTCACGGTCGGTGTGGTGACCGCACCACTACATTTACTCTCCCGCATGGGCTTGGACAGCGTGGGAGTCGAGCGGGGGAGGCCGCGGGGTTAGCTGCTGGGAGGCAGAGAGGCCGGTGATCTGGAGGACAGTCCTGAGGTCCCGTGTTCCCTGCAGGATTTGTGAACCTGGTGCAGGGCTCGTCGGGGTCTGGAGGCGAGGGGGCAGGGCGGCTCTTCCTCTTTTCCCTCCTCTGCGCTCTGCCGGTAAATCGCAAGGTGTTTGCTGTGCAAAGGTCCTGGGGCTTCGCAGGTACCCGGATGTCAGGTGCAGGTCTGTAGCTCCACTTGGGGCCTCCCTGGGGCCGCGAGCCCGGTGCAGGCAGGAAGTGGCTGACTCTGGGCCACTTGGCTGCTCTGGTTTGCTGCTGAGATTGTGGCCATGATCAAGATCGTAGAGCTGGAAGGGACTTGGGAGGTGATCTAGTTTCTCTTCCCCTTCCCGAAAGGAAAGGTGGTGTTGTTTTTCTCATACCCATTTCAGGGACAGGTAACTGAGGCTCAGGGTGAGCAGTGGTGTGCCTGTGCCCTCTGCGCCCTGGCAGGCCGTGTTGTGGGTGGCTGTGGGAGAGATCTCTTCTTCCGGGGGGTGAGGCCGTTCTCTCCACGCAGGTGCCCCCGGCCTGAGAGGGGCAGGAGGACTGTCTGTTTATTCCTAGATGCCTCTCACAGGGGTCACCGGGAAGACAGGGTGGCCCCTGGAACTTCTGGGTTTCTCCAAGTTGAGGCCTTGGCCTGGCAGGCTTTGGGCGCCGTGGGGAGCAAAGTGGGGGTGCCCAGCCTAGCCGGGGAGCTTCTGGTCTCCCCTACGCCAGCCCCACATCACAGAAACGCCTGGACTTTTTGGTGGGGAGAAGCTAGCGCCTGTGTGGTCAGGACCTTGTCTGGGGCTCGTCCCAGATCTGGGTAAGGCCTTCCCGGTCCGTGGCTTACAGGCCAGGCCTTTTGTTCCTCCATCCTGACCAACTCATTTTTTAAAAAGATTTTTTTAATGTTTATTTATTATTGATACAGAGAAAAGCAAAGCATGAGTGGAGGAGGGGCAGAGAGAGGGAGACACAGAATCGGAAGCAGGCTCCAGGCTCCGAGCTGTCAGCACATGGCCTGATGCGAGGCTCAAACCCACAGACTGTGAGATCATGACCTGAGCCGAAGTCGGGCATTTAGCCAACTGAGCCCCCCAGGCGCCCCTGACCAACTCATTTTAAAACATAAAAAAGGACTTGATTCTCTCGGAGGCTGTGTGGGCCGGCGCTGGGCAGCCACGGAGAGTGCCCGCTTGCCTGGCCGGGCCGCCCACCCCTGCTCTGCGGTGCTCACATCCCCAGCGCCTGCTCCGGCCGCCTCTGCCCTGTCCTGCAGCCCTTCTCTCTGTGGGAGGGTCAGGAAAACTGCATGTGGCCTCTCTTGTTTGTGCTTACTTGGTTTCTTCTTCAGGTTCCCGATTCCATCCTCCCCGACCCCTGCCCCGCCCGGGTGGTTGGTAGTGAGGTCACAGCGGATGTGATGGGCGGGGCTGCAGGGGCTGAGGCAATGAACTATAAAAAAATTTTTTTTTGTTTTTCATTTTTGAGAGCGTGCAGACAGGGGACAAGCAGAGAGAGAGGGAGACACAGAATTGGAAGCAGGCTTCAGGGTCTAAGCTGTCAGCACAGAGCCCGACATGGGGCTCGAACCCACAAACCGTGAGATCATGACCTGAGCCGAAGTCAGACGCTTAACCGACTGAGCCACCCAGGTGCCCCTGAAGCAGGGAACTTTTAATAAAGAATCTTTCACCGCACTGTCACCACGTCCCCTGCCACCTTCTAAATGTATCCAGATTGCTAATACACATGCATGTCAGGGCTGCACGGGCCGAGTGGCTGCGGGAGGTGGCTGAGCTCTCTGGGGGCTTGGCCTGTGTCCTCTGAGTCCGTGAGCTTACTTGCTGTTTCTGCCCTTCCTTGTGTTTTTTTTTTCTTTCTCCACATCATCACTTCTTTATTTTTTTTAGTATTTCATTTATTTTTTTTTTTATGTTTATTTATTATTGAGACAGAGAGAAACAGCATGAGTAGGGGAGGGACAGAGAGAGAGGAAGACACAGAATCCAAAGCAGGCTCCAGGCTCTGAGCTGTCAGCACAGAGCCTGACGCACGGCTCGAACCCACGAACCATGAGATCATGACCTGAGCCGAAGTCAGATGCTCAACGGACTGAGCCACCCAGGCACCCCCTTCTTTATTTTTTCAAAGTGTGTGGCCACACCTAGTGCGGTCCAGTTCTCTGGTGCTTCTCCACCCCCTGGGACAGTGTCCGCGGGCTGCGGTCAAGGGTGGACATCAGCCTCTAGGCCTGCCCCCCCTTCTCCTTGCTTCTGTCCAGTTGGCCGGACAAAGGGAACACCACCATGTGGCCTGCCCCCCTCCCCAAACCAGCCTAGCAGTGGCTTCCGAGACCATTTCACCCAAGTGCTTGCATGATCCGAAGTCATCGGGCTGGCCGGGCCCCTCCACCCCTCCTCACCGGCGCCCTAACCAGCCGGGGCCACCTCCTTTTGCCTTCCTGCCCTGGGGTGGCCAGTGGGCGCGGGGCAGCGGGGCTGAGCGGAGCCTCTGGGGCTCTGTGGACCAGCAGCTCGCCCCGGGAGGGTAGGAGGAGGTCTGGGGGCCCGAGGGGCAGGTCAGACAGGCCTCTTTTATTTACAGTGCTCTCTTTCACAGCCCCAGTGAAACAGGAGCCCCGGGAGGCTGCCGTGAAAGGGGACTGTGTTTGTGCATTCAGGCCTTCCAGGGCCTGCTACAAAAGGTGGGGGCGCCCGGAGCACTGAAGGGGCTTTTTGTCATCGACGGTTTGGCTTGGGGTAGGAGAGGGGCCAGAGAATGGGGGCCGCTGCCGGGATTGCAAACGTGTGCACGTTTCGACGGCTCTCAGCTGCTCCTTAAAGCGGAGCTTGTGTCTGGGGTCGGTGGGGGGCAGTTGGTCTTGACCCCCTTCTTTTGTTGGAGCGAGTGATTCTTTCCTCCTGAATGTGTCCCCTGATGGTCCAGTGGTCCTCACGTGAGCTGTGGTTGGAGCTCGGGTAGAGGGGACCCCATCTCCTCCCTCGCTCTCCTCTCTCCAAAGAGCAGGTTCATGGATGGTGACCGGCTTCCTTTGATCTTTATACCTGCCTCTTCTTGTCCCCCCCTCCCTCCATAGTCTCTCTGAGCCTTAGTTTGGCCGTCTCTAAAATGGGGGGAGTGTTGGCACCTACCCAGCGTTTAGGGTTGTTGTAAGGACTAGGCCAGACAACACGTGGGGTTGGCTCACACAGATTCTTCCCTTACAAACTGACCAGGTCACGGTCCCTTTATGAGTCTGAGGAGCCAATCTGGGGACCCCACTTTGTAGCTCCTCTAATCTTTTCCCGTCCCCTGGCTCCTGGGATTCATCGTACCTGTCCCTTCTCATCTGTAGTACGTGATAAAGAGAAGCTTTGCAGAAGAGCGTTCACAGGATTAAGGTTTGTAGAACACGTGAAAACATATACACCCCGCCCAGCACACTCAGAAAACGCCCTTTAGAAGCAGATCACAGGGGCGCCTGGGGGGCTCAGTCGGTTAAGCATCCGACTTGGGCTCAGGTCATGATCTCATGGTTTGTGAGTTCAAGCCCCACGTTGGGCTGTGTGTCGGCAGCTCAGAGCCCAGAGCCTTTTTCAGATTCTGTGTCTCCCTCCCTCTGCCCCTCCGTTGCTAACTCTTTCTCTCAAAAATAAAAATAAACATTAAAAAACAGAAAAGCAGATCAGAAGCCACCCGTGCCTTGGTAAATTCTGTTCAGCCCAGCAGTGCGTTCTTTGTAGACCCAGCTGGGCGCAGATAGGTAGGTGTCCACGTGTTTTTGCCTCTGCCTTTTCATTATAGCTTCGAGATTTTCTTTTCAGAAGCAAAACTCAGGGCCGCAGGTGGGCAGTAGCACAAAATGGTTATGTTCTAGCCCATCCTAGAGAGCCGGGGGCCCCTCGAACCCTGCGTGGTCTGCGCGGTGGAGAAGTGAGCAGCTCATGGGTAGGGGTGCTGTCCTCCGCTCCGGAGGGGCCGGCTTCCTTTCTGACTTTTGTTCTCTGGCTCCCCTCTCCTCCCCCCTCACGCTTGTCACTGCTGCTCCCAAGAGGACACCCCTTTCTCTGCCTTGTCATGTTCCAGAGAGGTGGTTGATAAACAGCAGGACAGGCAGAAGGGAAGGGACACCTGGCAGGGGGTGAATGAAAGGCCTAAGGAAGAATGGGGGAGAGGTGGTGACGGAGCGCCGATGGGGAAGTGGTGGCGGCGGCTGTGCGTTGCTGGTGCAGCGTCGATGTTGGGGCGTTGACGGCGAGTGTTGGCGGAGTGCTGGTGGGAGACCATGGGCTTCAAATGTAGAATTAGCACCTCAGGCCATGTCTGCGTCCCGTCCCCGCAGCTGGAAGCAGCCAGAGCCTCTCAACAGATTGGAAAGACACCATAAAGGAACTTTTCCTCTTTAACCTGCACTGCTCTGTCTCCCGCTTGGTTTCTCTGAGGGACTGATGTATACAGAAAAAGGAGGGAGCGTCTTTCTACCACCTAACTCCTGTCCGTGTTCTAGATGGTTTATCGAAACGGTATCAGGCTGACACTTCGGAACAATACATCATATGCAAGGATTGATTGGTTCTGGATGGTTCTAGTGTGGTCAAGAGGCACTTTTCCTTTCTGTGTGTGTGTGTTTGGAGTGGCGATGGCGCCTTTGGTTCAGATTTTGAGCCCCTCTCCGGTGAAACTCTTCAAGGCAGTACCTTGTTGGTATTTTGTTTTTGGACTTTTCGCTAGAAGAAAACCAAACCGGTCGGTCCACTAACAGTCTGAGATGCTGGTTCATTGACGCGTTGGGATGCTTCGTGGAAAGTGTTCCTCTCCCCACTAGTGAGAGCGTGGCCTGCCCCCTGGACTGGCTGCTGTGGCTGCTGGGAACCCAGCTTCTGGGGGTCAGTGAGAAACTGGGGGTGCAGACAATAGGAAGGAGGTGTGGTGGCCTCTGGAGAGAACCATTGCTGCTCCAGAAGTTTCTGTGTGGGCCGCAGCATGGCTGCTAGGCGTCTGCTTGGTGCTTTTGTGTGGATTAGAAAAGGCGCCTCCTTCTCGCGGGCGGATGCAGCTCCTCCCATGGCCAGTGACTTGTTGAACTGGATGGGGCTGAATTTCACACCTTCTCCCCCTCGGTCAGGTGCACGAGGTCCCTGGCGCAGGGGGGCTTCTGTGGCTGGGGGGGGGTCTGAAAGTGCAGTCTGTCTGGATGGAGTGCTTTGAGCCATCATCTCACTGAGCATCTGTGGGGAACAGCAAGAGTTGCCAAAGGCCAAGGCCTTGGGGGGTCTGTTTCATTGATCCTTTGACCAGCTGGTGCGCCCAGAGCCCCCCGGGTACTGCACCAGCAGCACCAGGCTCAGTTCCGTAGAAGCGGGTGAGGGCACCTGTCTGCACGCTCCAGCATCCCTAAAGCTGCTCAAGGTGTCAGGTGGGTGTCCTGGCATCTGTCTAGCGTGACTGTCTCTTGGGACTGGGCCAAGGGAAACAGCTCAAAAGGGTAGGAGCAGCGGAGAAGGTGGGCGCACCTGCACGCCCTCGGTGCTCCGGGTCCCTGCGTTGTGGGCTTTAGCATCGAAAACGCCCCTCTCCCCAGCCGGTTCCTTCCACTTAGCTAAGGAATGGGGAGAGGGACCAGCTAACAAGGCAGCACTCCGCCCTCTGCAAGAAGATCTGGTTCGTTCGCCCCTTTCCTTGGAGCTCAGCTCCCCAAGGGTCATTTAAAAGCAGCCGCTGGGCAGAGGCCTGCGGAGACAGTCTGCCGAGGTCACGTTAGCCCCAGCACGCTTGGGCGCTGTGTGGACAAGGCTCTGGAGTGCGCACGGTGAGTCGACCAGGGCCCGAGAATAATTTCCATTAGCTAATTATTATTCTTACTGCAGCAGATTTGAAATCTATTTAACTTTTCAGGGTCCCGTAGCCTTTTAAATGTTCCGAGTGTATTCTCTCTGATAGGTTACCTTTTCTCTCCCTGTAGGCTATAATTAGTGTCCTTTACACCAAATTGGCTTAGAATTGGATGTAGAGAAGATAAGAATCAAATTACCAGTATTTATCTTGTAAATTCCAAAAGATCTACTGAAGACACTGTATTTAAAAAAAAAGAGAGAGGGGAGTTTAAAAGAAAAGTTTATTCTATGAAAAAGTAAATTTCTCATGGTCTGAGCATCCCAGGGACATTTTAATACTAAAGCTATAGACGTCTCTTGAACCTAAAATTGCTGTTTCCTGGTCTCAGTTTTTATGTCCAGAGGAACTTCTAAAACACGTTGCCGGGCTTTGGATGGTGGAGGGCTGACGTGGTCCTGGGTTTCCATTAAAATTTGGAGGGCTTCCGGATCGTCTGTGACTTCTGACTTGTAGTAGGATACAGGCCCCTAACTACGCCTGTCTGAAGGCTACACAGGCGGCATTTTATCAAGTTGCTAAGCTTTGGGGGCGACGAGAGAACAGAGCGGTGTGACTCCTGCATGTTGGTGTGTCTCGGAATCTCAGCGTCCTCACGGCCACGGGCTGTCTGGTCCGGTAAGTGCCCGGCGGGTTGAAATAAGGTCGGCTCAAAAACCTTGCCTGTGTTTTTAACACAGTAGCTCATAAAGGTGCCAGGCGGTAGGGCCGTGTTCAGACTGTTGAGTAAGCTGTTTATTCGCATTGCCCGTACTTGACAAGTCCTTTTTTTTTTTTTTTTTTTTTG
>PJEM01008538.1:0-81462 GCA_004023845.1 Helogale parvula | reverse complement strand
GGAGAACAAGAGAAAGCTAATGGAGGACCAGGGGGAGGGGAAGAGGGAAAGAGAGTTGGGGAGAGAGAGGGATGCCAAACTTAAGAGACTATTGAATACTGAAAATGAACTGAGGGTTGAAGGGGAAGGGGGAGGGGGGAAAAGAGGTGGTGGTGATGGAGGAGGGCACTTGTGGGGAAGAGCACTGGGTGTTGTATGAAAACCAATTTGACAATAAACTATTTTTAAAAAAGAATTAAATAATATATTTTAATAGTCTTGTATAATGTCTGAGATATTACATACACCCAATCATACATTTATTATCATATTATTACTTGTTGAAATTATTTTTTGATAGACAAATTTCAGCATGGGCATATAAACAAATTTCTCTTTCAGGAGAAGAAATATCAAATAATTGAAAGTGATACATCCTTGTTTTAGTACACTAAGAGACAGGAAATGAAAGCAAAGGGTTATGCAAATATCCCAGGTCCTTTCCAAAGCTGACTTGAAAAGCATTAATCTTTCAAGTCCTTTTGAAGAGGACTGGCATATTTTTAACCAAGAACTGGATTTTTTTTTTCCTGATCTGAGCTAGTGTATTCTCACACTCTTACAGGTAGCTCTCAAATTTATTATATGATTTAAACTTTAGCCAGTGTTCCAGAATAAAAGAACTGCACTAACTATGCTATTCAAAGTGTTCTAAAGACTGAACCCAATCTGTATTTCCAAACATTGTTTACTATTGCATTTTAGTCATTCTATGCTCTAAGTCAACTGAACTACTTTCTATTTTCTATCTATATCCCATGCTTTCCCACTTGAATTCTTTTGTTTGAAGTTGTTGCTTTTCCCTCCCATAACTTCCTCATAATTTCTGTCTGTATCTACCCATACTGACAGGCCCTGCTCATGAGCCCTGATCTGGAAAGACTTCCTGGAAGCAGAACTAATCCTCCCTGCTCTAAATTATTCTAATACTTTGACTCTAATCCCTCTGATGACATTTGTCACCTTCTTCATTAGATTATATTTAGGTATGGTTAGCTTACCTCTGAGGCATTATTAGTACCTAGACAAGAAGAATTGTAGCTGATTCACTTTTATACTTTTACAATGCTTGACATAGTACCTGGATGCAATACAGGAAATAAAAAATGGGAGAAATGGTTTATTTAGGTTTCCTTGTATATACTGTATCCATTACAATTTTAACTTTATTTCTAGGATTCTAAGGCCACCTCTGTCCCTCAGGACATGCAAAAAATGTGGACTCTCGTTTTGGAGAGTGTATATAATTTCTATGCCATAGAATCTTAAAGAGACATCTTGACTTTGCAACTATCAGCAGAGTTAAACAGATATTGAAAGATCTTCAAGCCCCAGATACTTTGCTATTACCTTATGTTCTCTGAAATTTGGATTCCTCTTTTAGAATGTTAGGAGTAAGATTTTTCTCAGTATTACAAAAAGTAACTTACAAACAATTTTGCAAATTCTAAGTTCTTTTAAGCTGTTTTCTTTCAAGTGTTAAAAATTTCCTGTACTGTTTTCTCTTCTTCACAAATATTTTCAGGGTTCTTTGATAAAAATAAGATGTTTGAATTCATTATAAATGTGTTTAAAGACCAATCCTTATGTATTTCAAGTAGACTAGTGGTTAATTAACTCTCTAATACAAGTAAGTTACACTTTTACATTTGATATGTTGCTCTGAAAATGTATGAAGATTATAAAAATAGAATACTCATACTAGCACACATTTTATATTAAATGACATTACATATTTTCATTTATACAGTAGAGTCAGTTTTAAGACAGAATTGTATTTGTTGCTATTTTTATGTTGAGTGTATAACTTATACACTATTATCAAATGAGAAGAGACACCTTTTAAAAAATTTAAACTGATGCTTAAAATGAACTATTTTGCTACACACCTATCAGAATGCCCAAAGTCGAGAACACTAACAATACCAAATGTTGGCAAGAATGTGGAGCATCAGGAACTCTCATTCATTGCTGGTGGGAATGGAAAAAGGTACAGGCACTTTGGAAGGCAATTTGGTGGTTGCTTACAAGGCTATACATACTCTTTCTATATGATCCAGCAATTGTGCTTCTTAGTATTTACCCAAAGGAGATTTACACAAGAGTCTGCATATGGATGCCTGTATCAGCTTTATTCATAACTGCCAAAACTTGAAAGCAGCCAAAATGTCCTTCAGTACGTGAATGGATACATAAACTTCAGTGTATGCAAACAATGAGTTATTATTCAGCACTGAAAAGAAATGAAAAATCAAGCCTGAATGGATCCTGAAGGTATTATGCTGAGTGAAATAAGTCAGACAGAGAAAGACATTGCATGATCTCATGTACATGTGGAAACTAAAGGGAAAAAAAGCCAAACTTACGGAAACAGAGAGTGGAATGGTGATAACCGGGAGCAGGTGGTGGGGGAGGGAGGGAATCAAAGTGCACAAAGGTCCAGCTGTAAGATGAATCTTACATATAATGGTTGAAATGGTTGAAATATATTGGATGGAAGGGGGTCATTTAGAAGGATATTATGGAAACCCTGGGGAGAGAAATTGGTTTCCTGGACTAGGAGAAGATCATTGAGAATGGAAGGGGGGAATGGGTATTCATGGTTAGGAGTTAGAATCAAAGTATTTTGGAAATTATTGAAGTGTGGAATGAAGGAGAAGAAATAATGAAATACACTGCCTCTGTCAGTGTCTTGATCACTATAAATTCAAGTACAGAATTGGTTGGTTTGGGACATAGAGAGTTTGAGTTGTTATGGAACATTCAAGCAAGTAGATTAATGGAGAGCTGGGTAGTCAGACCTACATCTGAGGGGTGGGGATTTTGATTTGGGAGTTAGATCAATGGTAACTGAAGACTAAGAATAAGAGAAATGTCCCATGAGAGAAGAAGACCCTAGATGAAAGAAACCTAGAGAATCGACAATATGCAATGAGCTGGCAGAAGAATCAGTGGCTATGGTGAATATTGAGCCGACGTTGCCAGGAATTTAAGGAAAACCAAGAAGTTATGACGGGATCCTAGAAAAGATAAAAAGTACTTAAAGAAGAATGGAGTGGGCATCAGTTAATTATTGAAGGTTAAATAAAATACACTCCTCAGGTACACATTACATGTGGTACGTTATTTATACATATTTACTACCAGTAAGCACATAGCTGATTAGAACAATGGCACATTATTATCATTATTTTTATGATCAATACCATTAAGTCTGATTAGAGATATCATTTTATTTTTAGCTGTTTTATAATTTCAATTTTATAAACATATTTTTGTTCATTTTTCCTCATGAAGTAGAATGAACACTCTTTATAACTGAACTGAAACTGACAATCTTGCATACTTCAAAATCCAAGTAGTAATATTCAGTTATGATTTGATAATGATCTTAAGATGACTATGGTGACACTTAAATTTTTTTAATTAAAAAAGATTTATTTTTTAATGCTTATTTACTTTTGAGAAAGAGAGAGTGAGAGAGAAAGAGCATGAGCAGAGGAGGGGCAGAGAGAGAGGGAGACCTAGAATCCGAAGCAGGCTCCAGGCTCTGAACTGTCAGCATAGGGCCTGTCCTGGAGCTCCAACCCATGAACTATGAAATCATGACCAGAGCTGACGTCAGACGCTTAACTGACTGAGCCACCCAAGTGCCCCTAAAAAATTGTTTTTTAATGTTTAAAAATGTTTTTGAAAGAGAGAGAGATAGAGAGTGAGTGGGGGAGGAGCAGAGAGGGAGGGATTCACAGAATCCGAAGCAGATTCCAGTTTCTGAGCTGTTAGCACAGAACTGGATGCAGGGCTTGAAACCATGAACTGTGAGATCATGACCTCAGCAAAAGTCGGATGCTTTAGGAGCTAAGTCCCCCAAATGCCCCTAAATTTTGAAATCAAATAGCTACTGTTACATAATTTAAATTTAACTAGCTGATGATGTTCTTAGAATGTGTTGTATTGTCTGTGTAGTGATTTACCTTAAAATGCTTCCAAATAAACAGTATACTGTCTGATTTACTTGAATCTAAACTCAAGAAGTAATTTTTAGGGTCCGAACTACCCTAATTAGGAGTCAACACTCTGGAAGTGGCTCTTTAAACTTTATAAATATCATGATCAAAACTGTTACCAGAAGTATATTAATTAGCATAAAGGATGCTAGAAGAAATCCAAGCTGCGTTGTTAGCTATAAAATTCTATGAAATATGAAAGCTTTTTTTTTAAACTGAGGAATGGAATAAGCTGATATAACTTTTTAATATTTAAAGTTGATATTCTAAAACACTTTTATATATAAACAAACATGCTAATTTTCTATGTAAAACAAGACCTAATATTTTTTAGAGGTAAGAATTAAAAATCAATTTCAGATTTTGACTTTGCTGAATTCAGTAATAGGATAATTTAAAATGATAAATGAATTTATCAATTTTTACATGTGTATGTTTCAAAAATGTACTTTAAAAAGTATAAGCTTTCCAATTTGAATGAAGGACTGTTTGCATTTTAGAGTGTTTACCACATGGTTTTTAATCTTGAAGATCAACAGGGATGTCTGATCAAATTTTGGATTAAAAGACCATGATCCTTCACCCTTCTCTCTCTCATCTTTTACTGTCATATTAAGGAACCTACAGATGTTTAGCCTTTAGGGATAAGCAAGAGAAATCTAGGTGGAAAGAATCACTCTTGGGTAAAGGAAATTAAGAAGAAAACTCTCACAACACTAATTATCTCTCTGACTTCCAGAATTTCATGTTAACCATCCTAGAAACTTCCAGAGAAAGCTATTACACATTCAGTGTTTTATAATCCTCAGTGTCAAGATTTTTTTCTACATTTAATGCAAATGCTTAACTGACTTCCTTTTTTCTTACCTCCAGGCAACATTCTACCCTCAGGAGGATGAGAAGTCCTTAGAGGTTATTATTTAGCTGTTCCCTTGTTATTTCAATGGATGCTCCTAGTAATGTAACTCATATCAGCTTGGGAACTCCAAATCAGGGGTGGGAGAGCTGAGGAAGAAGGCTGGACAGAGAGCAAATAGCAAAAATCACAGATGACAACAGTCCATGTAGGGATGACAAGCCAAGTGCGGAAGTTTTCTGGCAGGGAGGGAAAAGGCAACCAGAAGCTAGCCAGAAATAGCATACCCTAGAATATAACATAAGTGACAACACTGTGGATTTCTTAGAAAGATAGACTTCTAACAGTTCATAGATTCAAGCAAATTTTGCCTTTACAGGTTGTTAACAAGTAAGACCATACACTTATCGAATGTTGGTGTGATTGCCCAAAACTATTTTGGACTTTTTATTGGAAAAGCCTTCAGAACCGTAGGTATGCTCATCTAACTCTCCTTAATGGAAGGAGATTTCCAGGTATTAGTGGGATATTTATCAAAGTATATAATTTCCCATAAATTACCTCAGAATCATCTAAAATATCTAGATAAATAAGAATTTCTTGGGTTAGGGCCCAGGGTTTGCATTTTTTCAGGTTTTTCAGGTTTTCAATAAAACACTACAATAAAAGATGATTTGGTAAACATACAGAATTCAGTGGGGCCAAATCTGGTGGCTGTGCAGTTATACAAATGTGGACCATGGATACATATGACTATAAAGGAAAGAAATGGATTTTCTCATGTTGCTTGTCAACTACATTAGACTTTTCCGGAAGAAAATTTCCAAATGTTTTAAGAAACACTGGCAACATTGAAAACTTTGAAGATATCTGAAAATATATAAAATGTGCTATGTCTATTTTAAAAGGTACCATTTATTTTAAGTTTTTATATAAATTCTAGTTAGTTAACATGTAGTGTAGTATTGGTTTCAGGAGTGGAATTTAGTGACTCATCATTTACGTGTAACACCCAGTGTTTATCATGACAAGTGCCCCCCTTAATGCCCATCACTCATTTAACCCATCCCCTTCTACTTCCCCTCCAGCAACTCTCAGTTTGTTCTCGAGAGCCAGGAGACTCTGACACTTTGCCTCCCTCCCTTTTTTTCCTTCCTTCTCCTATGTCCTTCTGTTTTGTTTCTTAAATTCCACATATGAGTGAAATCCTATGGTATCTGTCTTTCTCTGACTGACTTTATTTTGCTTAGTGTAATACACTCTAGCTCCGTCCATGTTGCTGCAAATGGAAAGATTTCATTCTTTTTGATGGTTAAGTGATATCCCAATGGGTATATATGTATATGGTAAACATATATACTACACCTTCTTTACTTATTCATCAGCTGATGGACATTTGGGCTCTTTCCATAATTTGGCTATTGTTGACATTGCTGCTATGAACATTGGGTACATATGTCCTTTCAAATCAGTATTTTCATATCCTTTGGGTAAGTACCTAAAAGTGCGATTGCTGGGTCATAGAGTAGTTCTACTTTAATTTTTTGAGGAACCTCCATACTATTTTCCAGTGTGGTTGCACCAATTTGCATTCCCTAAAAAGGTGCCATTTTAAAATAGTCATACTTTGCAGTAAATTACTTTATGACTTTTTAAAGCATTGTCTGTATATTATTATAATATAAAATATCATTTTTCTCCGAGGAGATTTTGAAGTATCCCCTTGTGAAGGTGATATGACATGTTTTGTTAAGCATTATTATTTGCATTCAAAAGAGCAAGAGTTACATTTTCCAAAATTATAATAATTTAATTAGAAAGTACTTCATTGAATAAGCTACACATGCTCCCTTCAACATTTTGATGCTTCCCTGAAGAGAGCAATTTTTTCTCAACTGAGAACACTATCCTACAAAGAATGTGGGAGGGAAACTGGAAAGTAAATGCTTATTTAGGTTCACTGTTCCTGCCCAGTCCCTTAGAGGTGCTGTTTAGTCAAAATTTTTTATTTCTACTATAATCAAATTTATAAGATGGTAATTTAATTTTATTTTCATTTTATTAAAGAATTCATATATTAAAGTCAATGTTACAACTTGCCTCTTTGTACTAAATTAAAGGTGTTGTCACTTAAGCAGTAGTCACAAGCAGGTGTTTTTTCCCCCTGATGTGAAAAGATAGTGGCAAAAAGCCAGTGAACACAATTTTCAAAAATTGCCTTTATAGCAGTGTTGTCCCATATCTAATTTAAGAAGAACTGGTAAATGGTATTCACAGAATGGGCAAGATAAACTGAAGTCTTAGTGAGAGAACAGCAGATCTCAGAGAGTAAGTTTGCTGAAGACTTCAAGTTCCCTCATTTTGACTTGGATACTTATATATAGTTATATATTACCACAGAAAGCATCTAAGTAATGCATGAGGCCTTCTTTTTTTTGGTTGTTGCTATAAAATAGAAAGCCTCCACCCTATTCACCCCATAAAAAAGAGAAATGAAAGCCACAAATGAAGGTGTCATTGCTATACATGAGGTTTCAGCTCTAAGTCAGAAACCTATTTCTAAAAAAAGCAATTACTGGTGTCATTGAACTGGTTTGCATTTCATAGGGGAAAAGGCAGAGGATAGGGAATGAATAAGAGCTATCTAGTTTCTAATTGTATTACAGTTTCCTTAATACCTTAGCAATAATGTTCTTGCTTTCTCAGATGGGGCAGTGAAAGTATGGAAATTATCACCTAATTACTTCTAGAGGATGGGCATTGTGGGTAGGTAGTGAGCACAGACACTTTCCAGTCTATCTTGTTCTCCATGAGCTAAAATGTAAAAGCTTTAAGGATATTGAGGGGGAAGAATGACCGCCTTCATTTAGGACAGAAAGGGGTCTAGGCTCTCTCTCTCCAGGGTTACTGCAAACCCCTATACTCTGAGACTGTTCTATATCTAACCGATTTGCCTGTGAGTGTGTCTGAGGTGAGTTACGGCTCTTATTCTTCGTACAAGCAGGGAATGGAAATTGTAAAGAAGGCTTTGTTTTTTTGGAGTTATTTCTTCATAGTGGTTTTGAAGCTCCTTCAATTATTCTCACTGCATTATTTCTTGAGAGTAGGAAAACATTAAAATTTATTTAAGGCTTAATGTAAGACTCTAAGGCTGTATGCTTTTCTCACTGAAGTTTTTAAGATGATCTCTTTATAACCCATTACCAGAATTTTCACTAATATAACATCCAAATGACTTCTCTATGTATCATTAGCAATATCGGAATAGAACGCGATCCTGAATCAAAAGGACATTTTCTTCTCCTCCAGAGCCAATGGACCATAACTTTTCCCCCTACTAAGGTACCTGACTTTGCTTGACCTGGAATCACTCTCCACTAGGCACTTGGTGGGTTAATAACATTGTAGATAAGATATCAAAAGTATTTGTAAATCATACATCTGATAAAGGACCAGTATCCAAAATATACACCGAGTTCTTAAAACTTAACAATAAATATATAACCCAAAGATATATAAGTAAAACAACTCACCAAAGGAGATAAATATGTATGTGTGTGTATATATATATATACATAAATATATGTATATATATACACACATATCAATATATATGTATATATAAACATATATTTTCTTATAATTATACATGATTTATTCTATGTAATTCATATATATATAGTCACAAATTATGTAATTTGTTATAAGATGTGGTGGTACATATGATTATAAAGTCTGAGAAGTCCCAAGATCTGCATTAGGCAAGGTAGACACTCAAGAAAGTAAAAGTTTAAGTCTGAGGCCAAATGCCTGAGAACTGGGAGAACCACTGTTATAAGTTCCTGTCTGAAAGCTGGGAGGCTCAAGATCCAAGAAGAGCCCATGCATGAAAGGAATATGGTTCCTGATGACTGCATTCTGGATTCCAGTAGGAAGACTGCCAGTAAGCTGCGGGGAAAATGTACGGCATATGATATTGTCTTGGTGGCTACACGACATTGGGCATTTGTCAAAACTCATTGTACTTTATAGCAAAAAGAAAGTGTACCTTGATGTAAAAAATTTTTGTTTTAAATTATATTTAGGACATCAAGGGATCTCAGGATGGCATATAGATGTGATTTTTAAAATCTGATTCTATTACAGTATAAAACATCAATGAAGATGTAGGAGAAAAGTTGATGACTTAAGCAACTTTGGGAATGAATGAAGACTGTAAGACTTGATTCTATATCATCCATATATGCTGTGTACAAGCACTGTTCTCAAGTAGATAAAAGTTGTTTTCCATGGAGGGCACAGGTTAGCGAATATAAAACAATTCAGAAACAACCATAAATTCCAGTCTCACTTATATTTGCTCTTCCTTTTTTTCACCTGTAACAATTTTCTAGAACACCAGCTTACCTATTTGCTTACTTACTTACTTACTTACTTACTTATTATGCTAAATGTTTCCACCATTTGAATGTGAGCTCTACAGAGTAAGGCAGCTAAGGTCTCGATCACAGAAGATTCTCAATAAATTTTGTTGAATCATTTTTAATTGAAGTGAAAATGCATTGTTAAATATTAATGTAATGTCCACTGGAGACACCACCACCAAAAAAAAAGATCACTCCCAAGCCATCTCACCTAGAGATGAATCCTATGTCCAACACAAACTTGCTCTATGACCCTGGGAAAGCTACTTAAAATTCAGCTAGGGAAACTGCCATGGCATATGGTTAAAAAGCAAGTTCAAACATCTCTAACTGCTCCTACCTATATAATTAAATTTAATTTTATTCTCTACCAGTAATTTAGTGCTATGAAACCCAATATTGAAGCAGATACAGGAAAAAGAATACTTTTATCATAGATTTTAAAGATGTGTATCTCTAAAGACTTTTCAAAAATTGATTTTATTTATAATAAAAAGTACATAGACAACCTGAAGTCCTTGAAGATGAAAGAAATAATATTTTAGTTGACTTTGTCTACATCAGAGTTAGTCACAGTAGTGTTTCTATAGGAACAGTGTAATGAGTACATCAGATGGCAAGGTTATTTGAGTAAGCTTTTGAACTAAAATTTTTGGTTTTCTGATTCACCATAGAGAACACCAAAAATTTGGGCCAATCTGGTAGTGATTACCATAGATTAGAATGATGGAAATAAAAACCCCAATTCTAATAAGTAAAGTGTTAGGGTAAAATGATTGATTCTCTATTAACCACTAAGTTCTGAAGATTAAATATCAAAGGTTTTATCTAATGTATTTAAAATACTATTTCCCTTTAAGTGATAATAAAAATATGTTTAAGTAAGGGACTATAACTAGTTCAAAAGAGCAGAATAGTTTTAAGTATTTTTCAAACATCTAAGACATTTAAACATATTAAGTACTAAGAGTGGCTAAATTGCTGAATTTTAAAAAATAGAAATAATGTTATCTATTGCCTGAGACTGAATAATAAAATAACCCAACCAAATGATACAGAGAATAAATAAGTCTATGCATACAGGACCATATGATAAATCTTGGTAACAAAACATGACAAAAAGAGAAACATTTCAATAAAATATCAGTTCTTAATCAAATTGTTGTTTCCTTGCAAAGGTGACTCAGTGTTGTTGGCTGTCATTAATAGCACCAAAATGGTCTTGACATCATTTGCAACCACATACTTTTCTTCTAACTTTCCAAGACACTTGTTCTCTCTGACAAGCCCAATCATAAGAGTAGCTTAGAACAAGATAATTCCAATGGCTTTTTAATGTAGATAATAATCCTGAATGATTTTGACTTCAGTTAGAGTGATCCATGACGTTATTGTTTCTTGGGGGGTTGTTAACAAACAGTATCTCAAAGAGGAGCCACATTACAATCCAAATTCTTCAAATATTTCCTGAGTGATCTGTATAATTATTCCCCGGATGGTAAGATAGGATCTGGAAGTTAGAAAATGAGTGCTACATTCTATCTCCCTTAGGTTGTCCATAGTCTTGTAAAGAGAACAGACTGTACACAGTCTTGTAAAAGAAAGTAAGTAACAACAATTCAAGGTTGATATATACCAATAAAATTATGTGCAATCAATTTTACAGAGTAGAGATTGTGTTTAGCAAGTCAGAAAGTCATTAAATCTTCAAAGAAAAACTTAACTATATTTTTAATTGAAAATTGACAAAGAAGAGTTTTATAGCCATCAGTCTGAGCACAGGTATGCCAGAGAATAAAAGCAGTGACAAGACATAGAAGGGATATTCAGGGACCTACCAGTATTTGAGTATTTCTAGAGCATGAGACCAGAGACAAGGTCAATCTCAAGATTCCTCCTTTTTTGGCACACCAAAAAAACATTACCTGGCTGGAAATTAGCCACTGAAGGCATGTGAACTTGAGGGGGAGAAGAGCAGACTGTGATCAGATAATCTTTTCAGAGGGCACGCTCTGGCAGCAGTGTGAACGATATACGTTACAGAAGTGAGGCTGAAAGCAGAAGAGTTAGCTTCTGCTGCAACGGTAAGTGACAGATAACCAAGTGTTTGAACTAAAACAGTGAAAGTGCAGAGAGAGAAAGCAGAAAATTTGAAATCAATTTAAGAAATTAAAGTGACAGGACTTAGTGATTAATTGGCTATTGGGGTGGATTATAAAGAAAAGAGAAAGGACTCTTGGGGACTTTGTGTACTGTAAGTTATTGCCTTCCGCTGCTAGCAACAAATACCAGAATTAACAGTGGTTAAAATAAGTGCACTTTCTCTCTTCAATGAAGCAAGGGTGAAGGTAAGCACTGTAGGACAAGATGATAGCAACACAGGGTTAGTGGAGACCTAGGCTCCTTTGAGCTGCTGCTCCACCATTTGTTTTTCTTCTTCATTAGAATTTACATTGTCCAAGATGGTTGCTGGAGGTCAACATTATTGTCATATGCAAGGCAGGACAGGACTCGAAAGGACCAAAATGAGCACAACGCAGCCTTTTCTCTCCCTTTTAAAAATTAGGCTTGTAGAATTCTCATCTAACAACTTCTACATATATCTCTTTGGTCAGAACTTAGCAACATGATCACATCTCACAGCAAAGGTGGCTGGGAAGTGCTGTATTTTATCTGAACACCATGCCACTCTGAACACTTAATGTTGGGCCACTAACCAAGAAGTAGATATTAGACAGACAATTACTTTTTTTTATGAGCATCTTGTAACCAGCAAGAAATGTACACTGAAAGAAAATTAGGTGTGAGGTAGAGAAGAGGGATGGGGAGTTAATGTATTTACCTTTGAATATACTGAGTATGGTACACTGCTGATTTTAAGGAATATACAAACTAGCAGCAGGTGTACAAATATCCGATAGGTAATCCAACTATTGCTTTAAAAGAAACAGTAGAGTTAGCTTTATTGACTTGAGAGTCATCTATGGTATGAAAATTCTAAAGATTAAGCCAAGAATTCCTGCTCTCTTCAACAGTATTAAAGCTGAAGACAGACATAAATTGTGATGATGGAGTCAGGTATAATTATCACATTCAAGTACATTTTTACACCTCCTCAGAAGTGTGTGTGTGTGTGTTTGAAGTGTCCAGGAATATGTAAAATATTCTCAAACACAAACCAGGCTGAGGTCAGTAATGGCTTCTGATCTTAGGGAGGCGTCATCACCTTGATCTTGGGTGAAACTAGATACTGCTGGATCTCTTTTTAAGTTGCGTTATTACTCTAGATTGATGAGAAACAGATACTCTTTCTAATTTTACTTATCTAAATAAAGATTCCTAAAGTGCCTACAACCAAGCTCTAGGCCCTGGACTAAAGAAAAAGGAAGGCCAAAAATGACTCTATGTTACTTGATAAATATGACTCTACTCATGTCTTTTTATCAATTATCATGGAAATAAAAATAAGTACCTATTACTTTGACATCCATATTTTCATGTCAGAAACTTTTACAAATTTATGGCATGTAACAATAAAGCAGAGTTATGTTTCTGTGGGAATTCCTGATGTTTTATTATCTCACTATTTGAGAGTCAAAGCATTCTATTCTCTAAGTTACATAGATCAATATATTGTATATTTACTTTCATATCTTATGAAAGGCCAAACCTATAATTATAGAGATGATTTTTCCAATGTGGAAACTGTAAGATACAAGCCTAAAAACAGGACTGGTAGAATGTGTTCTTTGTGGAGTATTAAGCTTTGTATTACTTGAACATTTTATAATAAAAATGATTTCATATATGATATGTTAGTTATTCTGATAAGCAACTCCATTAGGCTAAATACAGTTTTGTTCTTTATATAATAATATCCTATTCTATGAGACTTTTTTTATACTTTGCTTATTTTCTATACATAAGACTGGTATAATGAGTCTCAGAAATAAAGGTCAAAACTTGTCTAGGCTGGCTGCTAGATTAAAATCAGTTTCTTAAAAAGGTTTATCAGCAAGCTAAATTCAGTCTTTCTGGTTTGTCACATCTTGGAACTACATGGACTGTTAATTGTAAAGGACTTTCCTTCTCTGGAAATGATACCTCTCTGTGCTAGGATTAAAATTCAAAAGTGCTGAGTTACTGACCCTACACCTAGTGCTAGTTTTCAGTCATCATTTAACTCTCTGAGAATGAGTTAATAAAAGGATGTGTGTGTGTGTGTGTGTGTGCCTGTGTAAATTCCATAACTTGTGAATTCAAAACATAATAATGTTTTTCCAGTTATACAAGGTAAATATATTTCTTTGCTTACTTTCTATTCCATTTACCGTTGACTTAAATAATACTGAACAAACTGGCTATCCTTTAAAACATCAGTGTAATCCTCTCATGCTGGTAACTGGGTTTCACCAATCTTTTTAATAATATAATCTCTTTGGTAACATCATACTCTAAGCTTTAAAGATACAGTATTTAAGGAATTAAATAGAAACCCACTGTAAAATCCCTGATATAATTTGTAACAGCAGTGTGCTCTAATCACTATATAATTTCCTTCCTAAGTACATTCTTTCTAATCCTCAGGACCATATTTCTAAATCCTTAGGAAAGGGATTCTTTACTCCTTATTAAAAAGATTTTCAAGAGCTTTTCCTCAAATAGACGATTGGGATTGATAGAATAGAAAAGGTTAAGAGAAAAATATTTTATTGTACTCATCAGCTATGAGCCCATGGGTTTTTCTTTTAGAAAATTTCAGTGAAACATTTATTTCACATTCACAAATATATAGTTATCTTCATATAGTTTATTAAAAATAAGCCTAAGTGACAATAAAATAAGTCGCAAAGTTCAGTACAATTTTAAACTTCACTTGAATTGAGTGCCTAGTTTAATTTTGTTGATTAATGCCATGCTACCCTTTGGTCTCAAACCTTGTGATTAAAATTACCTATCAGACATATTGCTTTCTTGTCACAGTAAGAAAGAGAAAATATTAAACATAATTAAGTTTCTTAACTAATTAAGGACTCATGCGTCACTATGCTACAGCTTTATGTACTCACTCTCATAGTGTAGCTCTCCATACGGGTAGATGAAGAAGATGCGAGAAAGGGACAGGTAAGCTGTTATTCCATCTATAAAAGCCCGCATTTCTTTATTAAAACAAATTCTTGTGTGAATTTGTTTCTTTTACTTTTGTCCCTTTGACCTAAAATTAAAGGTAAAAAAAATCCATTTCCATAAAGTTCTTTGGTCACCAAGTCTGAGGACATTGCCTATATGTCTGCAAATAATAATATATACTTTATATGTCTATAGTTCCAGAGAAATTACATACTTGGATTAAAGGGAAAATGTCTGTTCATCTTCTGCTGAGTTTTATCTTAATGACTGTTTGTTTGTTTGTTTGTTTCACTGTGATGGAATATTAATGAGACTTGTTGATCTATTTCTGCATTATTTTTACCATTATCAAGATTCATCACCCTTCAAGTAGTTTTACCAGTAGTTTCCGTATTTCAAGCCTTTTCTGACGTTAAAAAGGTAAAAGATTTATATGATCTCAAGAGAAACCAGAGGATGAAGTTATCAGAAATGTAACAGTTAGCTACTTGATTTTGAATGTCCAGAGTTCTGCCTTGTCAAGTGAAAAAGACTCAAGGAGAAATTAACTGGTCACATATAATAACATACGATGCTATAGATAAGGGAAAATCCATATATAAATGTAAAAGTTTTACACAAAAGATAGCTTCTAGAAGAACTAATTTGTTAAAAGAGAAGTAGCACAAGAGAAACTGTCAGCTGACCATAGCCCTTGGATTTCATTGCAACCTTTTCTTATACTGTAGCTGCTGCTACAACTGGAAGTGAGAACTCAGGGCTCAGAACTTCCTGACAGATGCCCCTTTGACCTCCATGTTCACTCCACCTGAACGACACGCTTTTGCTTCTGCTGCTGCAATCCTCACAAATAGCTTTAAAACAATTCACTTTTCACGAGGTCTCAAATATGATTCTTCAAAATATTTTAAGCAAAAGGGGCACCATGTTTTGCTTTTATTTTCACTAGAATATAAAATATAATTTTTGACATCATCTGGGATAAAGAGTTACAGGTTTTGCCTGTAGGTTTGTTGGGTTTTGGGTTTTTAAAAATATATCTTCAGAGACCTCCAGTCTCCTCATTACAAGATCATCCCAAGGGGAAACAATTTGATCCTGTTAGAATCCACATATTGAAAATAGGGAGGTCCGTATCGAGTAAAGAAAATGTTATTTTTTCCTGCATAAGGAGTACCCATGGTAAGCCTTTTCTGAATTAAACCATAGACATGAAAAGATGAAATCAGTTTCCTTTCTGAGCTTAGTCAGTGATCATGTAATCAAGCAGTTTGCATACTGTTAATTCAAGCCTGAAAGAAAACGACACCTTGGAAGGATACTGTGTGCTGGGCGCTCAGAGAGACGGTACCTTTCCTGAGCATTCATCAGATGGACGAACCTAAGGCTTTATAGTATTAAAACATCTCCAACTTTTCACCCGGGGCACAGAAAGAAAAACATAGAGTCATTAACCAACAGATGTTTGAAGATAGCGTTGATAAAAATGTCAAGAATTTTAAGTGGCCTCTGGTGTGTTTTTCACATTGAAATTTTAATTTGATTTAATGCTCAACTTTCCTCCTTCCTAAATCTTCAATGACTGATTACATAAATATGAAATAAAAGAATAATTATTATATTTGAAAACATAAAAGACTATTAATTAAAACTTTGAAGGCCTGGAATAAGATAAAAAATTTGTTTTAAGGATGCTAAATATTAAGATATAATTGTAATGAACTAGCAAATTGTGAATACAAACATAAAATATGAATCTCTTTTCTTGCAAAGGATTTATCTAGTCTGCCATTATGTTTTTAAGCTTTGCTGGCAATGGCCCTCAGCTTGTGTAATAACTTTCCTATACTGGATACTAGTAAATATGTTAGAATGCTTCTTCTCTCTCAGAAAATAATAGGAGTAGAGTTACAGACTTTATTTTTTTAATATGGCTTTTTAAATTTTATTTTTTAATTTTTTATGGCTATCTGGAGGGATCCATACTTTAGGATCTGCAGAATTGATATAATCCTGGATCATCTCAAATATAATGCCGTGTTTGAAGGCTAAGGGTTGTCAGAAGATAACAGAAGAGATTTATACACCTTTGACCCCATTATTTAATGGACTTGATTGGACTGAAGTGTGACGGGAAGAGGCAATATTGAGAGGACAATGGAGATATTTTGTAATATCAAGGCTTTAAAAATATTTTTCTGCCTTTCCTTCATGGAATAGTACTAGGTAGTCGGGATGCCTGGGTGGCTCAGTATGTTAAGCGTCTGGCTTCAGCTCAGGTCATGATCTCACAGTTCGTGGGTTTGAGCCCCACGTCAGGCTCTGTGCTGACAGCTACCTCAGAGCCTGGAGCCTGCTTCAGACTCTGTATCTCCCTCTCTCTCTGACCCTCCCCTGCTCTCGCTGTCTCTCTCTGTCTCTCAAAAAATAAATAAAAAACATTAAAAAAAGAAGATTAAAAAAAAGAAATTACTATGTAGTTGATGAAAACTCTCAAGAGTCTTCAAACCTACTTGACCTTTTCTGGTGTACAATGTCTTGCAACTCCAAGCAGTCAAGGCTACATGGGAGATAACCTTGAGACAGGCAGGAGAAAACAGCAAGAGACAGAAACTGTGAGCAATTATTGCCAAGATGTCACGGAGACGATCTTGACCCCACCTAATATTGTGGGGATTGTCTTAGTCCTAGAAGAGGAATGCCCACCTACCTCACACACATTATCTGGATAATCAGGCATGCTAGTCAGAGAGAGAGTGGGATTATTCAGTCTATCATATCAAATATCCTCCTACTTCTAAGTTGCCTCAACTAGCTACTCTATCTCTACACCTCACAAGCAATACAAACCACCAAATAAAACTATAAAAAGGATAAACTTTTCTTTTAACCTTTTGTCAAGATCAATACTTCCACAGAAACCCACATGATATTAAACAAAATAGCAGAATTGCAGAATTTTCTTTGTGAAAATTACCAAAAAGTTGGGGAAAAAACCCTAAACTCATCATTTTAAACGGATCTGGGGCGCCTGGGTGGCTCAGTAAGTTAAGCATTCGACTTCAACTCGGGTCATGATCTCACAGTTAGTGAGTTAGAGCCCCACGTCGGGCTCTGTGCTGACAGCTCAGAACCTGGAGCCCATTTCAGATTCTGTCTCCCTCTTTCTCTGTCTCTCCTCAGCTGATGCTCTGTTTCTTTCTCCTTCAAAAATAAACAAACACTAAAAAAAATTTAAATAGACCTGATCAACTGTCTGTTCAACAATTGGTAGTCTCTGGAGATTGGAGTTGAGAGTGTACTGTAGGACATCTGGTTATCAGGTGGTCTGCTAACATTAAAGTAAGTTTAGACAAAATTTGCCAAATGAACAACATTTCCTATCAGAAAGATACAAAAATAGTCATATGTCATGTTCTTGCAAAATTGGAGATGAGTATATTCTCTGTCCTCAAGCGTACCCATGAAGCTCTTGCCTGAGAAATTCACTCAAAGGTGAATGCAAACACACCTGACATCAAAATCAATCGGGCTTGTAGTTGAATTTGACCACAGAGTCCTCTATGTAACACAGACCAATGAACCGTGTAGAGTTCAGGATATTGTGATATTCCTCCAAAGTGTTCAGCACCTGGGCAAGCTGGGTATTTACATGTTGTCCCTGCCACAGATGTGCCGCCATCCTGGTGAACCCCATATCTCGGGTATCACTAAAATTCGCCCAACTAATTTCTGATCATCTTTATGTTGATGCTCCCTCTGGCGTGTGAATAGTTATTTGGAACCCCTGATGGTAAAGCCGTGGGCTTGGTTGCTTCAAACACTAACTACCCATGCCTCCAGTGTGAACTAAAGTTAGTTAACCCACACATTATTCTACGTTTTTGCCACAGGACTTTGAAATAAGTTACCAATGTAATATTTATGCAAAAATTTCAGAATACAGAAGAAAGGAAACTTATTCTGAGGAATCAAATGAAATAAATCAAAAGAAGGGAGAAATTAATAATATGCAACATATAATATTAGGGATACCCAAGTGTATCTTAAATCTATCAAAGAGAATGCTTTGAGATCAAGAAACAGTGCCTAGTTAAAAAATAAAATTATTGAATTTAAGCATGCAATGGAGACTTTGAAAAACTGAGATACTATGAAAAACAAGATACTATGGCAAGTTAAGCCAATGAATTAGAAAGACAGTTAAGAAGAATTCTCACAGAACACAGCAGAAAAGGGGAAAGAGATAATAAAGAGGCAAAAAGAAGTGAAAGACATGACGGATTCAAAATACATGTAATATGAAATGCAAAACACGAGAAGAGAGTAGTTTCTACTATTTAAGAAATCCAAAATTGCCAACTGAATATTTATCCAAGTTATTTATGCTTACAGTTAAACTCAAGAGGTTTAATACAGAATTTGAATAGTGATTATCATTCTAGATCTGTATTATCCAACATGATAGCCACATACCAGTACTGAGAACTTGAAATACATCTAATATAAAATGAGTTGTACTGGGGCACCTGGGTGGCTCAGTCAGTTGGGCGTGTGACTTCGACTCAGGCCATGATCTTGCAGTTCATGAGTTCAAGCTCTGCTTTGGGCTCTGCACTGACAGCTCAGAGTCTGGCGCCTGCTCCAGCTGTGTCTCCCTCTCTCTGCCCCGCTCCTGCTCATGCTCTCTCTCTCTCAAAAATAAATAAACATTAAAAATTTTTTAAAAACTGAGGTGTACTCTAAATGTAAAATTCATGTTGGTTTTGCAGACTGAGTATGAAAACAATATGAAATATCTAGTTAAATTTTTTAATAATTTTACATGGTGAAATTATTGTTTGACATGCACAGTTAAGATATATTACTAAAATTTATTCTTCTGTTTCTTTTTAGTTTTTCAATATATCTATTAGAAAATATTTTTATTGGACAGTGCTACTCTAGACAATACTAACTTGCCTTGGAAACATTTTACTGCTTTTATTTAGAATTACTTTCAAAGCCCTGGGGCACATTCCTGGGAAAACTTTAGAAGCAAATTTCACTTGAATGTGGATCAGATCTTGGAAAACAGTCAAAAGTCATTTTGAAGTAAGCCTGTTAAATGTGGTGGTGATAAAATTGGATAACACATGAGGAATCAAAAACAGAGTTCAGCAACTATATATTGAATATTCTAATTTTGAGTGACTCATAAACTGGATCGTAGTCATCTCATCAGACTTCTATTTCTTTTTCTATAAAATTAGAAGTTTCTACTAACTATTTTGAAGGCTTCTTAAGCCCTCTTATAATTTTGTACATAATTTCCTTTTAACCTTAATGTTCTAAGATAGTGGAATTGGTTTTGGAATCTGCTGAAATACTTCAAGAATTATATTTTAGCTATGTTCAAATCCATTGATGGCACTATTCACACTAAAAATAGAGACTTTAACCATCATAAGACAAGCCCACTAAGGTGCATTTCCTGTTCTTTCTTTCCCTTTTGTGTGTGATTTCACTGAACCCTCTCTTTGTAAATGACAGAAAGGTTTATGTACTTGATCTACCGAGCTAATTTAATGATACTATTTTCTTACATTTTGATAATTGTTCCTCTGATGACATTAACTATAAACACTTCAATAAGAACTGAAAATAATAAAATTGTTTTAATTGGTATTTAGAAAAAAATCTTTCAAAGCTAGGTGAAAGGATTTATAAAGGTAATAAATCTTTTGGTCTTTTTCCATGTGGTTCTGGCAGAATTTGCAATTGGAAAATAAATAAAATTCTTCCACTGCAAATGTATCTGTTCTGTCTCTGAGCAGGAATGCGCTTTTAAATAAAACACTGAATGTGCACGTGCTGTTTTAGTCAAACAACCTATGGGTAAAAAATACATATTCATTCATAACCTCAAGTGCTCTGAAGTTTTCCCATCCATTTTCAATGAAGTCTCCTACCATCATATATTTTTTTCAAGGACTCTGGTATCTTCAGATACTCTGTGTATGGTCTCTGTGTTTTTGACTGGTGCAAAGTATTTTCATATGGTCTCTAGTGGATCACACAAAGCCTATCTACACGATTAAAAATGAACAAAGCCATTTGTTAATAAATTATTAAACATGAAGCATTGATTCTGAGCATAGTAACAGGCATTTTACCTATGATTTGAGATTCTCCAATCTTAAAGACAAATGTCAGTTCTACTCAATGTGATAATTAAGCAACTTGGAAAAACAAGTCTTAGAACAGAGTAGGGTCTCAGAAAATATTTGTTGAATAAATGAACCGTGGAACTTTGTTGTAATAAAGGCTTGTAGCCTCCTTTCTCCATCTTCAAAGCCCGCAGCAGTGGGCTGAGAACTTTTCATATCATATCAATCTGACCTTGTTTCCATTGTCACATACCTTTCCCTGATTTCTTCTTCCTCCTTTCTCTACTTTCAAAGCACCTTATGATTACATTGAGCCCATTTGAATCATCCAGTATAATTTCTGATTCTCAAGATCCTAATAATAATTATATCTCCAACGTCTCTTTTGACACAGGTTCCAGGGATTAGGGCCTGGATATCTTTGGGGAATTCTTATTGTATCTAACACATATACCAGGTCAGGTATTGGTGCCCCTTACTACTGGTATTCAGTATGGCCAACAGTATTCACTACCAGGACCAGTATTCACGATTACCATTCATTATCCTTTGCTATTTGTCTTGTGTTTCTTGAATTTATAAACAGTTAAAACTTGGTTAGCTGAAAAGCAGATTGAGATTCTGAGATTTTGAGAGTATTCCTAGGATCAACACTAGTCAGTGAGTGAATAACACAAAATAGAAGCTGAACTGTAATGAAATCACACAAAGGTTTTAGACAATACCATGGAAAGCTGAGAAGTTGGTATGGTCCTTTAGACTTGTGTCATCTTTAGGCAGAGACCCTGGACCTTGATGTCATCTTGAGGCTCTCAGACATCAAGGTCCAGGGTCTCTGCCTCAACCAGTCACTGGAAACTGGCTGCCTCTCCTTCCCTCCCCAGAGTCGGCATGGCAGAGGAACTTAGCTGAGAGCCTTGAGCAAGCAACATTCCCATGACCTGGGGGTATGAGGGTCTTCACTTTGAAAGGATTCTAAAAAGCATCCACAACGCAAACTAAGCCAATTCTGGAGCAGTATTTTATGCCATGCTTTATGTCACTATTCTTCATTGTAGGAAAATCCAGGAGTAACTACTCTGAGTTAAATATATTCATCAAAGAGCAACAGGGCCCAGAATGCTTATTTAGTTGAGCTTAGTTTCTTAATCTTCCTTGGCGTAATCTATCCCCACAGGCACACCTTGTGTGGTTTTTCCCATTTTTCCCCCGTAGCTGTAAAGTAACACGTGAAATAAAATGATGCCATTTACTAGTGCTAAAACGTTTAATTAGATAATGACAGACACTTTACTCAAATAAGAACAAATACCACTTTCAAGGTTGCAATTACTCACTTGTAGTTAAGTTACGAAAAAGTGTTATCTTCTTCCTTCCAGGATGGTTTTTGGATGATAAATGAAAAATATTCTTGATGATGATTATTGTTTAACTCCACTTCGCTAAAGAAGCGAACTGTAATTTTCTAGCATACAATTGACAGAGGGAAAATGGTCTCCACCTTTTTTGCTTAGCTATATCTGGGTGAAGAGTTCCAGAAAGGGGCAGGGATAGGATAGGAATAAAAAGGGCAGGAAATTCACATCCATTGTGACTCATACTTAATATTTTTACCTTGGGAACCTGAGAAAAATTAGTTCGAGGGCCCAGTTTCTTGGAAGCATTACTTTGTCAGCAGTTCTGAAGTTCCTGGGGGCAGTTTTAGGTCATTTTTCTCTCTTCCATGCAAAGGAGGTAATCAGGTAGAAAATGCATTTAAGTAAACTGTATGTCAGAGAGAAAATAAAAAACAATCAAAGACTTCTCATCCTAACTTTCACAAAGAAGTTAAACATTCTTGACATTCCTAGGTAATCAATGATTCACTGATGAGAAAACGGTTTTGGTGTGGGTGCTGATAAAATACAAATAATTTTTTATTTCTTTACTGTTTGCAAAGAAAAGGGGGGAAAGGTACTCATTGACTTGCTTTTATTGTCTCATTGATAAATAATATTGCCCAAAACCATAGCAACCTGACATTATGGCATACAAAGGTGTATTCGTTTTCTAGGGCTGTCATAACAAAATATTTCAGAATTAGATGGTTTAAAGCCACAGAAATTTATTGTCTCCCAATCTGAAAGCCAGAACTTAACCAGTGGGTCAGCAGAGTGGACTCCAGCTGAGTGCTCTTAGAGAGAAACTGTCCCATGCCTCTCTCTCAGCTTCTGGGAACAACTACAACCCTGGGTATTCTTTGGTTTGTAGATGCATCACTCCAATCTCTGCCTCTGTCTTCGCGGTGGGTTTCTGTGTCTAAATGTCCCTCTTCTTACAAGAATGCCAGCGATAGGGATTAGGGTGGACCCTAATCTTAAATCGATTATCTCAACTTGATTATATCTGCAAGGACCCTATCTCCATGTACGGTCACATTTACAGGTATGAGGAGTTAGGGCAGCAACATGTGCTTTGAGTGGGGGGCATAATTAAACCCATAACGAAAGGGAAGAAGTGGTAAGAGTTAAACATGTATAGAAGACCAGAGATTTTAGATCTAGTGATGGAAAGATAAAGCCTTAATTGCATGGCCTGGCTTTTTATATATAGTGTGGTTTGCAGACCAGTAATGCGGGCAACAGCTGAGAACTCAGCAGTGTAGAATGTCAGGCATTATCTCAAACCTACTGAATCAAAACTTAACAGTAACAAAATTTCTCAGGTATTCAAAGGTACATATTTAGTTTGAGAATCATGTTCTAGGGCTCATAGTCCAGAACTTTATTAAATACATAATGCTATTAACCAATGCCACAAAGATGTCATTTATGATTTTTCCTGTCTTTCCTAGCTACAAAATGACACTTGAAATAAAATGATGTCTTTTACTAGTCTAGCATGTTTAAGTAGGAAGCTTATGGAAAAGCTTATACGTGACAACTCAACTTACCCAACTCGAGAAAAAAATTTTTTAGCAATTTTCCCTCATCTCCAAGTTCATCTTTTTTTCCCCCTTTTTTATATTCGGCTGTTTGTATTGTTCGATTCCTCATATTTTCCCTTATTTCTTTGTCCACTCTTCTATCAAATATAATTGTGAACTTGTCCATTTCCTCCTTCGCATCTTATATTTTGAGGCTCTGTTATTAAATGGACACATAATTTGAGTTTGTTGTTATTCTTAATAAATTGGTATTTTATCATTATGAGATATCCATCTTTGTTCACTAGTAATACCTTTTATTTTGCATTCTATTTTGGTAGAAATTAATAGAGTCATATTAACCTTCTATTTAGTGCTTCCAAGATATATCCTATTTTAATTCTCACTTTTTAAAAAAATTTTTTATGTCTTTTATTTATTTTTGAGAAACAGAGAGAGACAGTGCGAGCAGGGGAGGGTCGGAGAGAGACGGAGACACAGAATCTGAAGACAGGCTCCAGGCTCTGAGCTAGCTGTCAGCACAGAGCCCGACACGGGGCTTGAACCCACGAAACATGAGATCACGACCTGAGCTGAAGCCGGCGCTTAACCAACTGAGCCACCCAGGCGCCCTTATTTCTCACTTTCAATCTATTTGTGTATTTCCTGTTCAAGTGTGTTTCATATAAACCATGTATAAACAAATCTTTCTTGTTTATCCAGTTGCATGATCAGTCTTTTAACTGGAACTAGAATGTATATTAATTGCTATTTAATATAATGTTGCTATTGTAAGGTTAAGTCTTCCATTTAGAAGTTTGGTTTTTATTTCTTTCATTTATCTTTGTTACAACCCTTTTGAATGAATATTGTATTTTTTTAATCTACCATGCTTTATTTTGTGTTGTTTTTTAATCTGCAACCTTCTGGGTTATTTTTGGTGGTTTCTCTCTCTAGAAAATATGAATACAATATGAATCTTCACATCATTTCAGTCTCAATTCATATATTCACAAACATTAAAACCTTGCAACCAACTCCATTCATCACCTGTTTCTTTTTATTCTTAGTATGTTTTTCTTCAATGTATGCCATTAACCCTACACATGCCATTTTTCTTTTAGCAGTCCATAATTTTGGTAAAGAAATTTAAAACCACAGACACACAGAATTATAATAACAATATATTTTATGTTTATCTAAATATTTATCCTTCTTAAGTGATGTGGGAAACAAAGACAGAAGGAAATGGCAGATAAAATAAATTTCCTTATAACCTGCAGCCCATTGACAAATATCTGAGTCAGGCAAAGCAAAACATTTCTCCAGAAACTCCCTAATATCTTCATGCTAATGTTTGCTTAGAGGGAAAAACAACCTTAGCTTGATAATAGCTAGGCCTACTGTATCCTATGAGTCTTCTTTAGCATATGAAAATCTCACTGGAAACTTCCTTTGGACTCTACCTCCCTCAACTCCATCATATATAACCAGTCTCTCTATGATCATAGTCCTGGGGCAGCTCTTCCTGCCCATGGGTCTTATTTTCGTGCTTTAATAAAATCACCTTTTTGCTCTAGAGACGTCTTCAAGAATTCTTTCTTGGTCATGGCCACCCCACCATCCCCCCAAAACTTCATCACTAAGAATCTTCATGTCTTCCTACCCATTCAGGGTTTTATCTGGTATTACTTCCCTTGCTTTAAGACCACTTACACAGTTTTGCTGGAGATAAATTCTCTCAGCTCTTGTTTTCCTGAAAACGTAGGTATTTAACCTTCATTTGTGGAAGATATTTTCACTGAATAAATAAATCTAAGTTAACATTTCTCTTTCATCACATTAAAGTTAAAGGTGTCTCACTGTCTTCTTGTTTGCACTGCTTCTTTCCATTTTTTTTACTTAAATTTTAGTTAGTTAACATACAGTACAATATTGGTTTCAAGAGTAGAACTTAGTGACTCATCACGTACACACAACACCGCTTTGTCCTGTTTCTTGTCAGAAATCAGCTATCACTCATTGTTCTGATGTAATGTGACCCCTCCCTCAGTTTATTTCTACTTTATGTTGTAGAGTATTATAAACTAGATGGCCTGGAGAGCTTTGCTTTTGTTGTCATTTAGAGATTTGGATTTCTTCTAAGCTGCTGGTGTAAGGACAAGAGTCTAAACCAAACAGACTCCATGACAGGCTTTAAGTTTCCCTCTGATCTAGAAGGCCTAGGTTTCAGTTCACCTAAACTAACAGGCAGTGACACATTGCCTGGAGCAAGAGAGACCACCTTCACAGCACCCAATCAGGGAAGGCCAGCTACCACTCTCCCCATTCCTAAGGGTGAGGCCTGCAGATGGGAACTTTAGATAGGACCCTGTTACCTAGAGTTAAAGTTAACCCGATAGTCATGGAACAAGACCCTAGGCCCGCCGGGTAATTGGTTGATTTTAAAGGTACTCTAAATGTTGTAATTGGATCCCGCCAAAAGTAACGAATACTCCAAACAATGTGAATGGTTAAACCTGCTGTCAATAATATTGTCTAATAATGATTGGATCACTGTACCTATGTCACAATTTCTTGTAACTCCCCCTCCCCAAACTGATAAAAATCCCTGCTCAGCCCTTGTTCAGGGCTCACAGCACAGATCCACTGCCCTGGAAAAGTCTGTGAGTCCGAGTTTGAACCCATAATAAAGCCCTTTGTCTTTGCATGCGTGACTCAGTCTCCCCGGTGGTCTCTGGTCGTTGGGGAATGCTGCAAACTGGGCATTACACTGGTGTGCTGTACCTTAGGTAGTATGTCTGCAAACTTTTTGTAAAGTGCCACGTAGTAAATATTTAGGCTTTATAAGCCACATACGTCTTTGTGGCATATTTTTCTCATTTTCTCTTTTGTTAGAAATGCTTTAAAAATATAAAATAATACTTAGCTAGTAACCACACAAGAAAAAGGCCATGGGCCAGATTTGGCCTGTGGGGTTTAGCTTTCCAACCCCTGCAGCCTAGGCAGCATGGTCATCTTTGGTACGGTGGCGGCTGGATAGCTGTCATGTCCAGTTTCAAGCAGGGAGTGAGGAGGGAGAGGAAGGGGGTGAGGTGCACCAATGTTTTAAATCCTAGAGGTCCAAGACTTATTCACATTCCACTGATAAAGATTTCCTTACTTGACCACCCATAACTTCAACAAAAACAGGGAAATGTAGTTAGTTAGTCAACTGTGTGGACAGCATTTCTGTTTTATGGGAAAAGGAAGAATGGAATTCGGTGAATAATTAGCAGTTTCCCTCATGGTAGTTCTGAAAAGGTGCCAAATTATTACCCTGCTTGTGACAACCACACTTTAGGTTACAGGATTGGATGGCTGAGCTCATATTATGTTGCAAATGCCTTTGGAAAATACTTCATAATCTGTTTTCCCATTCAGGAATGCTAAGCCAAGGGAATCATTATTAATTTATTGCTCACTTACCCTTTTCTTGCCATCATGCTAAAATGTAATTGAATGAGTCAGTGAAGGGGCGCCTGAATGTCTCAGTTATGTGTCTGATGCCTGATTTCGGCTCAGGTCACGATCTCATGGTTCATGAGACTGAGCCCTGTGTGGGGCTTGTGCTGAGTGGAGTCTGCTTGGGATTCTCTCTTTCCCACTCTCTCTGCCTCTCCCTTGTGCATGCTCTGAATCTCTTAAACAACATTAAAAAAAAAAAAAAGAAAAGGTCAGTGAAATTATTTAATATGTGGATTTCTAACTGAGAAATTGGTAGAATGTGTGATTCTTGGCTTAGAATGTCATTATTTTAAGAAATGCTACAGAGGCACGTGGGTGGCTCAGTTGGTTAAGCACCTGGCTTTGGCTCAGGTCATAATCTCACAGTTCGTGGGTTTGAGTCCTGCATCGGGCTCTGTACTGACAGCTCAGAACCTGGAGCCTGCTTCAGATTCTGTGTCTCCCTCTCTCCCTTTGACACTTCTCTGCTTGTACTGTCTCTGTCTCTCAAAAAAATAAATAAAAAACATTAAAAAAAAAAAAAGAAATGCTACATCACTATTGCTCCTCATTGCAGACAAGATGACATGTGGAGAAAAAACTGGACATTAACTAGTGACTGAGTTAAAAAGTGACTTAGAAGAATCATATATTTATTGAGAAGCAATTTTAGAAATACTTTAAACATATTTTGTTTATACTTTTCATATAGGCATAACAGTAATATATTATTTAAAAATCATGTCTATCCAACATAGTTCTTTTTTTTAAGGATAAGATACTAAAAGATAAAACTGAATTATATTTGAAGCTGCAGTGTTTTTAGTGTTATAAAAATTGTTTGCCTTAAAGTCAAGATATCTTAGAATGATGAAAATGTTGCCAATGTTATAAATGAGGTCTTGGTTTAAATATTTCACTGGTAATAAAAATACTGATCTATATGAACAAAACTATATAATTCTAAATACAAACTGTCAATCATTGTAGTAAAGATATTAAGTTCATATAGACTATTAGCCCTTATAAAAGCAAAGTTATTAAGAAAATTTATGGACTAGATTAGTGGCATCAACATTAAACTGTTCTCAGATCTAGGTTAAAAAAAACAAAGCTAGAAAACTTTTTCATTGATCCTTAAAATACATACATATATATATATATATATATATTTTTTTTTTCTATCTGCCTGTTAGAATCTTTGCCTTTATCACCATGGGGTTTTTCTAGGGTCTAAAGATATAGGTTTAACTAAATTCATCTATAATTATTTACTGTTAAATTACTGAACAGCAAGAATTGGTGCCAAAGGAAAATAAAAGTATGTGTTCAAAGGGCCATGGTTAAACTACAGCTTTCAAATGTGCACAACATCGCCAGAGGATTAATGCCCTTGTATAGCAGAACGTTTTTATTAAGACTTAATTTCCAAAAGTCAAAATAAGATTTACAAATGTATATATTTTAGCATATTCAGGAGGCATTTAATTATTAATCAAACCTTCCTTTTTAAGGCATAATTTTCTGGTAAAATAGGAATTAAATAAAATATTATATGTTTCTATGATTTGTTTTATCTTTTGACTTATTTATTTATTCATTTAAAAAATTTTTTTAGCATTTATTTATTTTTGAGAGAGAGAGAGAGACAGAGCAGGAGCAGGGGAGGGGCAGAGAGAGAGGGAGACACAGAATCTGAAGCAGACTCCAGACTCTGAGCTGTCAGCACAGAGCCAGAAGTGGGGCTCAAACCCACGGACTGTGAGATCATGACCTGAGCCTAAGTGGGATGCTTAACTGACTAAGCCACTCAGGCGCCCCAAACATTTGTTATTTTTTTAAATGTTCAAATCCAGACGTAACACCGTAACCAATATGCAACCAACTTCTCCTTCAGTTCTCCAGTGTGTTAATTAAAAGTGTCCCCCTTAGAATTTATTAGGGATTCTTAAAGAGAGAAAACTTCTTATGCCAAGCTGAGCATTTAGCACTGGACCTATCTGAGTTTCACTACTAGATGTAGCATTTAATTAGTTGTACAGTCTTAGAAAAGTTACTTCACCCTCAAAGTGCCTCAATGTATTTGTCTGTAAATGGAAATAATAATAACTATATAGAATAATATTTATTATAGACTAAAATATATATGATATACATATGATATATATGATATATAAGAATGATATATACATGAGATATATATATATATCACAGTCCCTAGCTTTCAATAAACAATAGTTATTTTTATTACTGTTCAAATTACAGTACAAAACTTTTATGCTCTAAACTACATATACATATATTTTTACTTATCAATTTACCAATAAAATTTAGGGTATGTCCTTTTTTTCACCCATATTTATTTCCTCAACATTTGACACATGGTTTTTACAGGATGAATATTTTTAGTAAGAAAATGAATGAATGGATATTTAGACCTAATGAAATGAATATTTAATTGAAGTTGAACAGCTAACAGAAGCTATTTCTGACTACAGTCAGCACATGGCTCTTAAATGAGCACTTCTAGCTTTTCTTCAGTTTTTATTTTCACAGAGAGATCTATGCCCCAGAAAGTTTTTGTGATTTTTCTCAGAGACTGAGTTTTTTCTTTAGTGTTGGAGGGTACACTGTGAACACCAAATGGCAGCAGGACCCTGGGAAAGTCACATTCTCTGTGATTCTAAATACCCCAGTCTGTATAACGACAGATTTAAACAAAATTATTGGTGTTAAAATATTTTCTTAGCAGAAGAGACTTTTCCTCAGAAGTGACGGCTGAAGGAGCACCATTATACACAACTGATGTCACTAGAACTGGTACAAGAAATGTGTCTACGTGTGTGTGTATGGGAGTGTGGGAAGAGGGGGTCACATTATGTGCCTGTGTATGGGAGAGGCAGAAAATATAGTCCATCAAGCATCTTTTGAGTCACGCTGCCCACCTCCTACTCCCACCCACTTTGACGATGCACATAAATTATGATTAGCCAACTCTGAAAGAATGCTAGATATCTTCTGACCCCAAGTATGAAAATGAAACAGATGATTCCTGGGTTCTACTCCTGCTTTAATGTTCCATAAAATTGTAACATTAAGATTCACAAGACCCTGTACTCCTATTTTCATTCATTGCTTTTTAAAAACTGAGACAAATAAATCAAAAGAATAGGATTAAAGACTCCCTCTTAGTGTCAGGACACTGTGGTAGAGGGAAAACAGGTAAAACTGAAACAGAACAATGAGCAAGAGGCTGGAACTGGAGCTCAGACTGAGTCAGACTGAGTTTGTATTTATTCCGTCTTATCACACTGACAGCTTCATCTTAAGTTACCAATCAGTGAGTTAGAATAGATCTCTTTTAAGCTCATGGTGTGTCTGAATTGACCAGCTGAAGTGATTGAACTGTTTCTAGTATAATGTGGATACAGCCTGAGAGTTAGAGAAAGCTTGACAGGACTTTGACTTTTCATACTCTAAAGAGAGAAAAAGCAAAAGAAGCAATAGGCAGGTACAACACAAGAAAATGATGAGTAGAACATCAGTTGGGAAGCAATCGGTAGCCTACTCACAAGTAGGTATAATACTTGATTTCAAGGAAACTGCCTTCTATTATAAAAATTATTTTAAAGTAAAGAAATGTTGAACAGAGATAATATGAGGCAGATGGCAAGAAAGGGTAATTTAAGACTAAAAACTGTAGCAATTAATACATTATTCTTCACTTAGAGTAAGACAGTGTTAGTTGTTACTATGTAAAATTCATTTTGATCTTGTTAAGTTTCATGTGTATGACATCACTACTAACTTTTAACATAAAGCTAAAAGAAAGCTGAGTTGTTGGAAAATGTGTTACTATACCACACACACACACACACACACACACACACACGCACGCAAATGTACAATCTGTTCCAAAGCCAAAGAAAATTTCTTTATAGCATTCTTTTACCATTGATATGTTACTATATTCATTCATCAGATATAGTATCTTTAGAAGCAGTTATTTATACTTGGTGAGAAATTCCACCTTGCTTTATTGTAAGCATGGAGGAAAAATATCCTATTTGTTTTCCTGAAAAGCAGATCTTTTTATTTTAACACAGTAAAAATTATAGATTAAAGTATGGAAATTTTAGTCAAGAAGTACTGATGAATATTCATGCATGGGTTGAAGAATATAAAATATGAAATATTTTGAAAACTTTCCTAAACGTCAGGGAATAAAAATATCTGTGGAAGGCGCTCCAAAATAACAAAACAAAACAAACAAAACAAAAACTACCACAGAGTAAAGGATAGATGTATTTATGTTATTGGTAAATTAGGACACTTCTGGACAAACACAAGGAAGGAAATGGTATGCTATTGTGAATTAATATCAATTAAGATGCACTTATGAAGAAATAGTGGCAATTAGAAAAAAGTTATTTCATAGAAATATGGAAACAGTATAATTCCAAGACATGCTTCTCCACTTTATTTTTCTCCACAGCACTTATCTCCTTATAAAATAGGTCTACTAGTAGAATATAATTTTGTTGTTTTATTTACCACTGTATCCCCAACATTTTTTTAAAATTTGCCAGGTGACAAATATTGGTATAATGAATGAACTGATATGTGGCATTATGTGCCAAGATATATCCGAGTCAATATTCTTGGGAACAAAGAGAGAACCATTTTTAAGCTGGACAAAAAGATCAAGTTAACTATGGGGAGATAAAATCAACGTCGACTCAAATTCAAAGGAATTTTTAACGCTGGAAGGCAACAGAGATATGCATATATATATATCATGTGGGAAAATGAGTTCAGATTGTAGTAAAGATAGAGTAAGTTAAATAAGGCTAACTCTCCTGCAAATAATTATTATAATGAAATAATGTATAAACCAATTTGGAGCATTTTAGAATGACCAAAGGCAGGCATCAATTATCGTAGATTTCAACCCTTGAAAGAATTAAATGGCACTGTGTCAGATCCACATTTATTTGACTTTTCCCCAAAGGCATTTTCCAATTCATATGGCAGAGGGCTGCTATAATTCAAGCAGAAATCTGCTATATCAGATTGGGGTGTCAGAGAACAGAGTTTAGACTACCAGATGAGCCATAATTGAAAGGGAAATTCCTGAGAAGGAAAGAACCACAGGGAAAGAGTCCCCAAATCAGTGTATAAATTTTCCTCCAGTTCTTGGCTGACCTTTGAGTGCACAAGAAAACCCCAAGAAACCTAGTGGAAAACAACAGCTGGAAATGCAAAAAAGCTGAGCAGATATCTTAGCTCCTGTCAACTGCAGAAGAGATACAATATGGCATCTGAATCTTGTTTTATACACTTTGGGATTTCCACCGAAATTACAGAAAGCCAAAACTTCAAACTAAAAAGTATAAACAAAACTAAAAACCCATTTTTAGATGAAGAACAAAATGAAAAAAGACCTGTGTTTAAAAAATGTAAGACTTAAAGTTTTGCATGTTCAAGATAATTAGCCAGTAATATTTTTTTTTTGCTTTCTAACACCAAACCAGTAGTCTAATATTCAATAAAAATATGACTAGACTTGCAAATAAATAGAAACGTTGTTACTTGTAGTTAGATAAAAGCAATGTATAGAAGGAAATACTGAGATAATCTAGGTGCCTAACTGGCAAACATTCTAAAGCAATTATCATAAATATGTTTGAGGATATAAAGACCATGATCATGGCCAAAATGATTGACCACTTGGAAAAATTCAGCAAGAAAGGAAACTATTTAAAACAAACCCTAAAATATACAATTTCTCAAATGAAAAATTCAGTGGATAGACTTAAGAGCAGATTGACAATGACAAATTAAAGGGTCAGTAAATTCGGAGACAGATTAATAGAAATTATCCATGTGAAGAATAAAGAGAAAATAATGGACATAAAATGAATCGGTGAAGCCTCAATGACTTGTGAGAAAATATCAAAGGTCTATTGTTTGCTCATTTGAGGTTCCAGAAGAAAGGAAAAGGTAATGAGGCACAAGAAAACTCTGGAGGTATAATGACTGAGAATATTCAAAAACAATGGAAGACGTTTAATAACAGATCTAAGAATCTCAGCAAATCCCAAGCCACATACACACAGAGAAATCTAAAGACACATTATTGTCAGACAAAGTCAAATATGAAGCGAAAATCTGAAAGCAGCCAAAGAAAACTGGCTGCCTCTTTGTCAGAAATAATGGAAGACAAACAATAACCGGAAATGAGAAGGAGAAGGAGAAGGCAAAGGAGGAGAAGGAGGAGAAGGAGAAGGAGGAAGAATAGGAATAGGAGGAATAGGAGGAGGAGAGCAAAGGAGAAAAATAACAATCAACCCAGAATTCCATATCCAGAAAATATATTCTTTAAAAATGAAGACAAATTTAGGACCTTTTAGATAAAAGCTAGAAAATTTGTCTGAGAAAAACTAAGCCACAAGAACGACTAAAGGAAGTTCTCCAGGGTCAAGTGAGTTAAAACCAGATGAAAACACAGATGTGCAGGGAGAAATGGAAAGGGGATGGAACAGTAAAGCTTTGGTAAGCACAAAACACAATGCTTTTTCCCCATTAATTTTTGAAGCATATAACTGTTTAAAGCATTATGTATATATGTGTATAAATATACGTGGCATATATATATATATATATGTGTGTGTGTGTGTGTACATACATACATATGGTATTTTGGAAGTATTGGATTGTGGTTAGTTAAAACATATAATTCCAAACTGCAAGGAGGTTTGGCTAAACAGTTATTATAGGAGTTAAAATAAAATTTCAAAAATATTTGATAAAGCAAAAAAAAAAAAAAAAGGATAGCAGGGTAAACACATGTGAGAGACAAAATGCCAAAAACTTGGATCCAGAAGTTTATAAAGATGATAATATACTATATGCAAATTAGTTTTATTGCAGCAGTGCAAGTTTGACTTAACATTGGAAAATCAATCACTATAATTTACCATATTAATGGAATAAAGAGAAAAACCACAGTCCTTTCAATGAATACAAAGAAAGCATGGAACCAATTTCAGCACTTATTCATGATAAGAACTCAGCCAACTAGTAACAGGAAGGAACTTCCCTATTCTTATGAAGAGCATCTGTGAAAAAAACTGTGATCAGCACCATATTTCAAAGTGAAATATTGAATGCTTTCCTGGTAAACTTGGGAACAAGAAAATGTTATCCATTTTGGTATCTTTGTTCACCATTGTTCTCATGGCTCTCTTACTGCAATAAAACAAAAAATAATAAAAGGAAACAGACACAATTTTTAAAAATCCAAACAAATTAGACAGGAGAAAGTAAAATTGTCTTTATTCACATATGGGTATGATTTTTTATTTAAAAATCATAAGAAATCTATTTTAAGAATTAAAAAGTAAACATAAGAACACATTGCTTGATAGAGGGTCAAGATACAAAATTTACTTGTAATCTTAACTATCATCAAAAATTTTAAAAACAGGAGAGCCTGGGTTGCTCAGTCAGTTAGGCATCATACTCTTGACTTCGGCTCAGGTCATGATCTCATGGTCATGCAATGAAGCCCTACATGGGGCTCTTCACTGACAGCATGGATGGAGCCTGCTTGGGATTCTCTCCCTCTCTCCCTCTCTCCCTCTCTCTATCTCTGCCCCTCCCCTGCTCATTTACCCTCTCTCTCTGTCTCTCCCTCTCTCTCTTTCTCTCTCGAAATAAATAAGAATTTTTAAAAATTAGATAAAGTTCAAAAATTCTATTTATAATAGCATCAAAATGAATAAAATACTTGGAAATAAAATTAAGAAGACCTATATATTGGATTTGAGCCAAATCCCAATTATTTGAGAGTGTGCTTTGAATTTAGATTTGGGCTTGCTTTACTACAAAGAATGTGTTGGTATATGCTAATCACAAGTGGTGATCAAGAAAACTGAATCACTTATTGCCCATCACATACACATTCACACTCATTCAATAAATTGATCAAGCAATCATTCAGTTAAGCAATTTAAATGACAGTGAGACCTAGCAAAGCATAAAAGTACACATTACTTTATTTTCAAACTTTGGTAAGTCTTCAGGTCTCTGCTTTAGCCACCATGAGTTATCAGTTGGATTATCTACTTGCTCTTGGTTGAAGATCTCTTTGCTGAATACACAAAGAGATTGGAATTACCTTATGGTGACTGTAAAAAACTTCACAAGCCCTCCTGACTTGTTGGTCTGGTGGTGGCACTCTGAGATTCATGCTCTTTGGGGTCCTGGATGTTTTCAGTATGCCTAATATTGTACTTGTTTAAGGTTACTGTTTTTAGCAGTGCCTTCACATTTCTAGTAAACAACTAAAGCCTTATCTATATCTTACTCTTCTAGTGAATAAGCATATGTGCAATAGATTCCACTTGTTTAAAGTTATGTATCATATAAACATGTTTACAGTTGTCAGGTTGTTTAAACCTTAAGCACATGGCAGGCAGATTCTTTTCAGATGAGGTAGTTCATGAAGATAAGCTGCATTTTCCTGCAATTTCCTATCCTACAAATTGCTACAAACTTAGCAATTTAAAACACTACATTTATTATATCACTGTTTCCATGGGCATGAGTCTAGGCATGACTTAGCTGGATCTTCTATTTCAGGTCTTCTTGCAGGTTGTGATGAATTTGTTGGCTGGGCCATCTCAAAGCTCAAACAGAAAAGGATCCATTCCCAAACCCATAGAGATTGTGGACAAAATCTTCTTAGCAACTGTATGACTGAGACCCGCAGCTCATAGAAGTCACCCACAGTTCTCTGGCATTTGGTCCATTACTTCAAGGTCAGTCTCTCTCCAGGCAGCTAAGTTGGAGTCTTATATAACAATGTAGTTAAACACACAAAGAATCGTGCTTTGAACGTTCTTTTCAAGGCTGTTTATAAAACACAATCCAGGCCAAGGTTGTTGCATCCTATATCCTATTTCCTTATCTGTCTTCTACGTTATGATTCATACTCATCTAAAAAAATACCCTTTTTATCTTTTCTACCTATTAAACCACAGATTTTTATCAAAGCAGCAATAGTGGATACTTCTCTAGAGTTCTTTTAAGGCTGTGAGTATGGCCCCTTTACTAGAATTGTAGATTATAATGGAGATCATTCTTAGGAGTTCTTGTGTTTTCATCCATTAGCTAGGGTTGGACGGGGCATTGTCTATTAAATGGCCATCCTGAGAACAATACAATAGTCCAACTACCAATAATCAACCACCTAATTGTCCTTGGCATGAATCAGTAGTACAGCTTTCTTTCTCTTGATAAATTGGGTAAATCATCCAAAAAGAATGCCATCAAATAATCTAAAATTTTCTCCAGAAATACACATTTTTCCACTGAATTTCTATAATGTGTATTTTGAATACTGGTTTGGTAACCAGAGGGTAGAAATAACAGTAAGAGTATCAGGGCTAGCAGCAGTCATAAAAGTCACTACAGGCAGTGAAAAAACACATACTTTAGACTAGAAAATATTGGTAAGGGGGGGACAATAATTGATATTTTCATATATCTTAATAGACTTTTCAAAACAAAAGTAACAAAATTTTTATTTGGATCGGATTGCTTTCTTCTATTTTGACACAATTAATGTTGGGATGACTGTTATCTATAATCTCTCCTGAAATTAGGTATTCTCTTCTGTCTTAACCCAGATTTTACCTTTCTCACAGGGGTTGGTCATTGTTTTACAGTCACCTCAGAGATTTTTATCATAGAGCATGGTTACAAAATGTCTATTTGCATAAGTTTTGCTTCTATTCTGTTGTCTCATTAACTTCATTAATACACCATGAAATTTCCAGTATTTTCTTTATGTTTGGCTTTTCTCTGGCTGCATTTTATGAGCTCAGTCCATCTCTCAGTGATTCTGATTCCAGTGGAAATACTTAAGAGGTGAAATTTTCATATTTTCTCATTTGGGTTACCCTATTTCTCTTGGAATTAAAATGAGGTTTTTGATCTGCCATCAATAAATTATTTTCTACAGAGTAAGTCTTTTATTTGTTTACTTGTTCACTTATTATGGTATCAACATTAATCTTATAAGAGAGGCAAACTATCACTACTTTGGAAGAAGTATCTGCAAATTTCTTCACACATATGACATAGGTTCAAGGCGATCACCTTGAATTTTTGATACTTGGTTATAATTTCTATAAGAAGTATCTGCTTCTACCGTGTTTTGGAATTCTGGCCTCATTGCAAACACAATTATAATTTATAATCTATTTTTTAATCTGATTACCTTTCAGAATTCTTCTGTTTTTTACTCATCAATTAAAGAAACAGCTTTGCCATTGTGCTTTCTGCTGTAAGGAAACCTCCCCTATCCACGAACTAGATTCTTTGTCTTGGGAGCTCAGAGCAGGTGAGGCTTTCACATCTAATTTGAATTTAGCAAAGTGCATCTCAACAGTAGCAATCTCATGATGCACTGGTGACACCTGAAGTGTTGGATTTGTCTTATTCTAAGATGACCTTTCCATTTTCCATGAGTGCTCTCCTAACCCAATTCTTATATGTGTTTTGGGGCTAATCTAATTTGAACTACTATATGATTAGTACCTGAGTTCTAAGGTTAACAGAGGTAGAGTTAGTTAAGAACTCAGGGCCTTTTTAGGCATTATAAATGGCCTATCCTAACTTTTCTAACAGAGAGTATCAAGCTCTTGAGTCAGTGACCTTCTTATTCCAAGCCTACTTGGCTGATATGATTCAAATCTGAATCCTTATGGTCTCAGCTGCAAGGACCAGCAGTAGAGTTATTTAAGGTTACTTACTCTAATTTAAAGTCAGAATACTTTGGTGTAGGGATCATAGGCATAGGAAATTGTAACATATACTTGACTTTGTGTATTATTCTTTCATCTCTTTGTATCCACTTAAAACCTTGGGATTTTCTTGTTGTCTTACATAAGAACCCCAAGCAAGAAATTATTCTTACAATAATAAACAGATGGCACAATTTCAAACTTGCTTTTTATCTTCGGACTGGCTATTTCCATTATTATTTATAAGAAATAAATTGAGATTTCAGCATATTATGCTTTTTTCCTTGTGATAATAGCATTTTTGAAAATGTTATTCTCTATTTTGAAAAATTATTTTTTCATAATTATGAAATCCTATATGTATGTATATACATATATATCATATATTATAGTAAATCCTTATTAAAATTATTAACATTTTATTTACATAGATAATATACTATTACTAGGTTGTTAATGACCTTGGTTCAATCTAGTAAATGTATTAAATGCACTTTTTTGTTACAGATTCTCCCAATCTTTTTCTCTTGTATTCATGAAATTTTTCCCAATGACTAAATTCACCTATGATTATGATTACTTGACATCTTATATCTGTTGATCCAATACACTTGGGGATTTATTTAATATAGTTAAGTGTTTAGATACAAATGATCAGAATGGTAGAGTTACAAATGTCCCCTGACAAGGGGTCAGCCTTATTCCTATGGTTTGAGTGGTTTTCCATTTGAGATCCTGATTATTTTAATTCTAAGGAAACCTTATCTTCCACTTCTCTTCTTGTCATCATGAATATATGTCTAAGTGCTCCTTTATTTTCTTTCCCAGTTACCTTGAATATTCTATTTTTTTGTTGGGTATAGTCTCTTTGTTTCACTGTCTTCTTTCCAATTATTTTTATTTCTTTATCATTTTCTATAATGTTTAACTTTCCATAGTGGTTAATAATTATGAGAAACTTGATGATGGTAGTCCATCTAGTTGTCCTTGGGGGTATTTCTATCTAATAGATATTTTAGAAAGACCTTTGGAAGCAGTTTTTTCATTTATGATCTCTGTATCAGTACATCTAATTCCAATAATATTTTTCTTTGCTTTAAATTGTATTGTTTATCTTGGACAATCTATATAATCATTATGAAAACATTCTTTATATACTCAGTTGTATTATTACTGCAGCTAGGCCTAAGGGTCGGCAGTTTTTTTCTCTAAGAGCCACATGGTAAATGTTTATGTCCTTTCACATGGTAAAAGCCTCATGGAACCCAATGAGCAAAATTAAGCAATTGTTCTTTCCAAAAGCCTCATAGTCCTTTTCCATTTTATATTTTAACAAGTACAAAACATTCTCAACTCACATGCCATCCAAAACTCAGTACAAAATCAATTAGTACATGGGGGTTGTTTTCCCAATCCTTCTAGCTTAACACATCTCTCTCAGATGATGGGTTAAGTTTCATTGGAATGTTTTAATTTTGTTCAGTAGACTTGATCTCCATCAGTCCCTTTTGGTATTTCCTTATAAAGTTAAATATATACCTAACCTATGATTCAGAAATTCTCTTCTAAGTATTTAGAATGAGGGTTGCCTGGATGGCTCAGTTGGTTAAGTGGCCGATTTCAGCTCTGATAATTATCTCATAGTCTGTGGGTTTGAGCCCGCATCAGGCTCTGTGCTCACAGCTAGGAGCCTGGAGTCTGCTTTGGATTCTGTGTCTCCCTCTCTCTCTGCACCTTCTCCAATGACATTTTGTCTCTTTCTTTCTCTCAAAAATAAACAAACATTAAAAATTTAAAAAAATAATTACTTAGAATGAAATAACTTATCCACTAAAGACTTAACATAAAAAATGTATGTCATATTTATTGACAATAGCATCAAACTAAAAATGATACAAATGTCCACTGGGATATAAGACTTAAAAAAGTATTGTGCCACACAAAAAAATGAAAAAATATTCCATGTTCCTGGATTGGAAGAACAAACATTGTTAAAATGTCGATACTACCCAAAGCAATCAACATATTCACTGCAATGCCTATCAAAATAACATCAGCATTCTTCACAGAGCTAGAACAAACAACCCTAAAATTTGTATGGAACCAGAAAAGACCCCAAATAGATAAAGCAATCTTGAAAAAAATAAACCGAAGCTGGAGGTATCACAATCCCAGACGTCAAGATGTATTACAAAGCTGTAATCATCAAGACAGTATGGCATTGGCACAAGTGGAACAGAATAGAGAACCCAGAAATGGACCCACAAATGTATGGCCAACTAATCTTTGACAAAGCAGGAAAGAACATCCAATGGAATAAAGACAGTTTCTTCAGCAGATGGTGCTGGGAAAGCTGGACAGTGACATGCAGAAGAATGAAACTGAATTACTTTCATATACCATACACAAAAATAAACTCAAAATGGATGAGAAAAACTAAATATAAGATAGGAAGACATCAAAATCCTAGAGGAGAAAGCAGGCAAAAACCTCTTTGACCTTGGTCGCAGCAACTTCTTACTCAATACATCTCCAGAGACAAGGAAAACTAAAATGAACTGTTGGGACCTCATCAAAATAAAAAGCTTCTGCACAGTGAAGGAAACAATCAGCAAAACTAAAAGGCAACTGATGGAATGGGAAAAGATATTTGCAAATGACATATCGGATAAAGGGTTAGTATCTAAAATCTACAAAGAACTTATCAAACTCAACACCTCAAAAAACAAATAATCCAGTGAAGAAATGGACAAAAGACATGAACAGACACTTCTCCAAAGAAGACATCCAGATGGCCAATCGACACATGAAAAATGCTCAACATCACTCATCATCAGGGAAATACAAACCAAAACCACAATGAGATATCACCTCACACTTGTTAGAATGGCTAACATTAACAACTCAGGCAACAACAGATGTTGGCAAGGATGTGGAGAAAGAGAATCTCTTTTGCATTGCCAGTGGGAATGTAAACTGGTGCAGCCACTCTGGAAAACAGTATGAAGGTTCCTCAAAAAATTAAAAATAGAACTACCCTATGACCCAAGAGTTGCACTAGTAGGTATTTACCCAAGAGATACAGGTGTGCTGTTTCTAAGGGGCACATACACCCTAATGTTTATAGCCAGAGCTATCAACAATAGCCAAAGTAAAGAAAGAGCCCAAATGTCGATAAAGAAGATGTGGTATATACACACAATGGAGTATTACTCAGCAATCAAAAAGAATGAAATCTTGCCATTTGCAACTACATGGATGGAACCGGAGGGTACTATGCTAAGTGAAATTAATCGGTCAGAGGCAGACAAATATCATATGACTTCACTCATTTGGGGAATTTAAGATACAAAGCAGAGGAACATAAGGGAAGGAAAGCAAAAATAATATAAAAACAGGGAAGGGAACGAAACGTAAAAGACTCTTAAATATAGAGAACAAACAGAGGGTTGATGGAGGGATTTTGGGAGGGGGATGGTCTAAATGGGTAAGGGACATTAAGGACTCTACTCCTGTAATCATTGTTGCAAATTAGGCTAACTCACTTGGATATAAATTAAACAATAAATAAATTTCAAAGAATCAATCAATGAATAAATAAAACTTTTTTAAAAAATTAAAAAGAAGCATTGTGACATATTAATTCAATAAAATACTACTCAGCCATAAAAATGAGTGAACTCCTGATGTATGTAACAACATGGATAGATGTCATGTGTTGGGTAAAACAAGCCAGGTCCCTCAGAATACTATATTATTTATATGAAGATCAAGAAAGAGCAACAAATCTAGCTTAATAGAAATAGACTTTGAGAGTTTTTGACTATTGGGAGTTTAAATTACTTGTATAGGAGCATAAAGAAATTTTGTGAGGTTATATAAGTGTTCTAAATCTTTATTGCCATGTAGCCTACATGGATATAATCATATTTCAATACTCATTTAAATATGCTCTTAAAATCTGTTGATTTCACCATATGTAAAGTTTACTTCAAGAAAACCACAAGACATTAAGAATATGAACAAATATCCTTCATTAATATAAAAACACAATATTACTTTACAAATATATATGTGACACAATATTAGTGTATCAAATCTAATAATATATAAAAGGAATCATGAACCATGTTGCATTTATTCCAGAAATTTAAGGTTGGCTTACTATTTGAAAATCAAGAAATATAATTCAGAAAACTAACTGGAAAAAAAGGAGGAATACCATAGAGTAATTTTAATGGATAAAAATGTTTGGTAAAGTACAACACCAATATATAATAAACTAAGAATAGTAGAAAACATTCTCAATGTGATAAATCACCTCTAACAGAAAACCCCAAAGCTAATATTGAACTTAGTGATGAAAGACTGAATTATTCCCCTCTGGGTTCAATAAAAATGCAATAGTGTCCAGTCCACTTCTACTCAACACTATATTGGAGGTTCTAGCCATTGTAGTAAGGAAAGAAAAAGAAATAAAACACATAAAAGTCAGGAGGGAAAAAGTAAAACTCTCCCTGTTTATTAAATTATTATAAACTAAAATGAACATTTACTTTACTTGCGTATAGTTCTATGGATATGCAAATGTTGACTCATTCTGAGAGTCCTATTTGCAATGAATCAGTCAAATTAACTCTAAGCTCTCAGTATAAAGCCAATGATTGGACACTGTATCTTACTTCTTGAGCAACTTGTACCATTTCAACATTAGGAGCTGAGATTGTAGCTGCTAATATTACTGTCAGTAGTGCTAACGGATAGTTACCACACTAAATAGGAAAAAGAGAGCAAAAACAACTTCAGGCTTGGAAAACTATATTACCTGTATGGTGTGCAGGAAATAATTGCTCAACCGCTTGGTTAGCTCATATTCTATAGGAAATACTGGTTATGTGAAACACATCTGCTTACATTACCAGCAGAATTGTATATTAAATTCAATCTTCTATTTGGATAATATATGCCAATAATAAATGAAGTCATGTATTTAATGTTTAAATTACGTGAGTGATACTTGCCTTTGGAAAAATGAGCTCTTAAATTTATAATCTGAATTATCCAATGGCTCTGGACTTGCAAGTGCTCTGGCGGCTTCCCCTTCTAACTTGATAGCTATCTAATTTCACAGTGAAGGGATAACATTTTAGACCTCTCCTTGCCTTCAATTTTTGATGACATGTCCTTTAATATTCTCTTTATGCACAATCTGATTACATAGGGTAGAAATTCCTAGGCCGAGTATTTCTATAAAACAGGGTTGAGGTACCATGAGATGCACCATATAGCAGGACTGGATATCAGGCTGAGCAAGAGACTTGGACTACGACTATGGGATATCATCCAGGAGCTGATGAAAACCTGAAGTAAATAAAGAAAGCGTGGCCTCTAGCTCTATTTTTCCACTACAGAATTTCTTGGTTTGAAAACAACTTGCCACTCCTCTGAGGACTAGGACCCAAGCCTTGAGGATATGGCTGCCTGACGTAATGAAAACTCTCTTTGGTTTTGTCACTCGGTATTTATGAATAGAGAAAAGCAGACTTTCCTTAAGCAGGATGGAAGTAATGAGGTCTGACGCTATAGGTAGCAGGTGTAGTAGACTTCGTGCTCATCTACCACCTCTGCACTCTACCAGGATTGCTCATCTTATGTACTTAATTGGCGACTGTTTCCATGGAGTTTCTAGGAGTCTAGTCCCTTTCTGGGAGGGCAGCCTATAGATAGCGGTCCTCAAATTATGGTCCATGTATGAGCAACATAAGCGTCACCTGGGAACTTGTTAAAAGTTCAGGATGAATGTATACTGAGAATTTCTAAGATTACAGTATGAGCAGGTTCCCAAGCACATTTAGTCACAAAAACTTTTCTTTTTCACATAAACGTCTCTTCAGGCTACTGTTCTATGAAATACTCTTAATAAAACACAGCTTTAGAGCATGCTGCTGTAAGTGGGATGCAGTTCAAAATTATGCTTCATGATATTTCCTTTTCTGTCATCAGGAAAAAGGCACACAGTTAAAAAGCTCATGAAGAAACCAGGCTGTTTCTTTAAAAAATAAATACATTTATATTGAATGGATGGATTAATTCTTTGAAATAACTAACGTTGAAATCTGGTTTTTCAAAAAATTCTACTTTGTGGTTAAATAACTTTAAATTCCTAAAATGTAACAACAATCTATGCTGACTTGTCCTTTTTTATTATATTCCTCATTTTGAAAAATATTTGGCAGATATGGTTATAATCAAGACAAATTAAATTTTTAATTAAAGAAGTAGGAACAGAACTGTTAACTGAAATCTCCAGTTAAGTCAAAGCTTTATCTTAACCAATAGATTCAACTTAGCACAAAGCTGCTTCATATTCATGGTTAATTCACTGAAAATCTAGAAAATGAAAAGCAGACCTACCGCTACTGTGCATGTTCCCACAGTTTCAATGCCTATGAGACCCAGTCCGCTAGAGTTTGTCAGTGTTCCAGGTTTTAAATAAGAAGACTTCTGCATATTTGCTGTAAATGGTGTTCCAGGAAGCTCTATAAATTGATTTTAATTGCTATGTCAGATAAAAGTCCATTAATTTGAGCTGAGAACTGAATGAGTTTCTATCTCAAATCAGTTCTGAAACCAGTGTGTCTTTGTATAGTCACTGATGGCCCTTTTTCCATATTTCATGAGCTATGAAAATTCACTGTTCTATTTCCATATAAAAATGGCTTGCCAGTTGAATAATTAGAACCAAATGGAGATGGTAATTCAAACAAGAAATAAGTTTAAATATTAACCATCTATCCAGGAAGAAAAATAAAAATAATTGATCTTTCTCTCTTCAAATTAATAAATTGGCAATTAATGATCACCATCACAACTTAGTTATTAATTGGTTATATTCTAAAAAATCAAGCTCAGCAGGTTAAAATTAGTTATTAATTAACTTTGAGTAAACTCCTTTCTCAGATGTATCCATTGATAGACTTCCCCATATGTTAAACAAAATATTTAATAATGAATAAATATTTAACATTTAATAAATTATTTAATTTCTCATTAAATATTTACTTAATAATATTTAATAGTTAATATCAATGAAATAATATTTAATTTTATTATTTAATAACAAAACGTTGGAAAAACCTAAGTGATCAATAGGAGTTTAAATAAAAATTAGCACTTGTTTACAATGAAATGCCACTGTAGAAACAGATCACTGTATATTCATATTGTTAAATTCAACTTTGGTCAAAAATTTTAACTAAAGCCACAAGCTTCAAACCTCAGTCTTGTGACAGACTACGTTAAAGGAATGCAAAGTTGTTGACACAAAAGTTTTGGGAATATTTCTCAGATGTTTTCCTTGAAGGTATAAAGCATGCAGACATTAAGCCAAAAGGACTTTCAGAAGTCATTGTCTTCAGTGTGTAGATACAATATTATAATAGTGGAACACGCTTTAGTGAGAAATGCACTGGGTTGAAGAAGGTCTGCGTTCTGGTCTCAGTATTACCATGATTTGGGGCAAGTCCTTGAATTTTTTTGAGTGACATTAGTGAAATCCTCCTCATTAGTGAAATCTTACTACTGTATCAGAACCTATCAAGCATTCTACAACCTTTTATGGCATTGCCACCTAAACTGTTGCATCACTATCTTTAGGAGATCACATCTTTAATGAGTTGAGAAAAATGCAGAAAGAATTCCTGCAGGACCAAATACTATACAGCAATATGCCCTTCCTCCCAAATCTTCTGAGCAACGGGGAGGTTCCATGTTTATTAGAAAAATTCTACTGCACATTCTGAATAGTGGCTCATTCCCTGTACGTAGGCCCTATTGGCAATCTTTACTACTCTTAATCATCAAGACTCAATTAGCAACTTATAACAGGAAGGATGAAAGATATGGGAAGAAGAGAAGATTTAGAGGACAGTTTTGGCCTAGGAAAGGTTTTAGACGGGCTCAAATTCCCTCTTCATTTATTTATTTATTTTCATAGAATACTGTAACTTTCTTTTGAAAAATGTAGTTCTAAAATTTAGGTCCAGTTTGGTGGATCACTGAGCAATATTAGATAAACAAGTATTAACCTAATACACAGCAATTACATTTTAAATTTAAAAAACTGTCAGATAGCTAATGAAATTTATGCAGCCTCCAGAAAGTTATATGCCATCTCTTACACTATTTTTTTTAATGTTTATTTATTTTTGAGAGACAGAGCATGAGCAGGAGAAGGGCAGAGAGAGAAGGAGACACAGTCCAAAGCAGGCTCCTGGCTCTGAGCTGTCAGCACAGAGCCCGACGCAGGGCTCAAACTCACAAACTTCAAGATCATGACCTGAGCCAAAGTCAGCCGCTTAACCGACTGAGCCACCCAGGTGTCCCTCTTACATTATTTTTAAGGCACCTGACCTTGTAATATCATATGGAGAAGAGTCTCCTGGCAGAGGGAGATGATTTCTAATGATCACTGGTGATTTAAATAGTGTTGGTTATATCAGTTTACTGGCAGAGTATTCTTTTCTGGAAACCTGTGAGAGCAGGATTTCTAAGTCAGGATTTACTAAAATTATAATAAAAATAAACTCTCAGGATTATGAGCTCTTCCTGAATAATAGCAACAATGGCACTTAACTGTTTATATAAATGTATTAAAAGGATTCTAACAAGTCTCATGCAGTAGATGCTACTACTTTCCTACATAAGTCATCCACTTTAAATGGAAGAACAATAATAACTATTGTTTTGCAACACTACCTAATCCCTAAACAAAGCTGCCAGAAAAATAACTTGTACATACGGAAGCTTTTCAGAAGAATCTAGATATGAAGACTGTATTTTTATGAATGCAAAGCCTTTCTTCCCAGTAGCTCAATCCCATTTCACTGATTAATTCATACGACTACTATGATCACTTTTACTGAACTCAATGATGTACCTAAGAACATAAATGTACACTGCATGAACTGGGAGATATAGTGCTGATGAATATTGTCATTAAACTACATGTTACTGATATGTTGTTACGGAGTCAAAAGAGTATCAGTCGATTCATTGGTAGTTTGTTACATTAGTAGATTCTAGGATTATGAGAGTTGGCCAATAAAAATGCAGGATTATCAGTTAAATTTGAAATTGAGAATTAATGAGGAATAATGTTTCAGTACAAGCATGTCCTGCATATTCCATGGAACATCCTTCTGCTAAAACAACTTTCATTGTGTAACTGAAATTCAGAGTTTACGGTGGGTCTTGTTTTTTATTTGGCAAAGCCAGCATTCGTGCCTAATAAAACACATCTTCTCATATTCATACCTTGTATAGCCCTCATCCCTTACATCTGGGTTGGGTCTATGGCTTTCAAAAACTAGAAGAATGTGTTACAAGTGATATATTACTGGTTTCAGATCTAATCCTTAAAGAGACCTAGAAGCTTCTGTCTTGTGTTTTGTGGATGTTAAGCCATCATTTAAGAAGTCCAGCTACCCTGGTAAGACTACATGGAAGTTAGCTCAGCTTACACCAGCAACTGAGGCCCTAGGAGTATGACTCCAGCTGAACTGCTCCCACTCAGGCCACAAGCATTTGAACTCTTCAAGTAGATGCATCATCTGACTTGTGTGTCACGAAGCCATCTTGGGTGTTCTAGCCCTAGTAGACATCGTGTGCAGAGATTTATGCCTGCAGTTCCCCAAATCATGAGAAGTAATAAAAAGACTGCTGTTTTGAGAGCTAAGTTTCAAAGTGGTTGTTATGCAACAATTGATGACTGAGACATACAGGCTCCTGACCTGACTCTTAGTGATCACTTGAACTCCTCCAAGGAATCAGTGTGACCTCTCCAGACAGACCTTTTGAAAATCAGAGAAAAATGTTTACCTACTCCATAAGTATATCAAGAGAGTTAAAAAATTGCTTGTTTAATATGTTTGAAAATATTAAAAACTGTACAAATGTTATGTGAAGATTTTGTAAAATCGACATTGATATTTAAAGAGCAAATTCAACATCAAAAAAGTAAGTTTCATCATCAGGGATACGATACTCAGAGGAATTTCTTTCCTTTAAAAATATTTCTCCTTTCTAATGCTTTTTTTTCCTTTTCAATGAGCTTCCCAGAGCTTAAACTGGAATATGACTTTGCAGTTGATTTTTAATTTTAACTTTGCTATAAAAAATTTTTCTAATAGAAGAGTTTAACTTTTGTCTCAAATATACAAGTGAAAACTATTGGAGAAAAAAGTCAAGGCATTTTTTCCACAAAAGGAAGAGGGCTATAATTCTCCAGAGATGTTACAAAAGAAACAAAGTTGTGTATTGAAATCTTGGTGAAAAGCTGTACAGATGCACCTAATATCTGATTTTTTAAATTAAAACTACCCTTAAACTATATGAACTCAAAGATATCCATGATATCAATCAGAACAGCATTTGGCTGCAATACCATAAAATTCAAATCAAGTAAAAGTGGCTTAACAACATACACTTTTATTTTATCTTCTAAGAAAAGTCCTGAGATACACAGCATGGGGTAGTGTGACAATTCCACAAAATGTTACTTCTATTTGGCTTTTCGTAATTTATATGTGTTACCTCATAATTGACAATGCTTGCCTGAGCTCCAGTCATGTTTGATTGATAAAAGAAGCTCCAATAAAATATTATGTTAGGTGAGACAAGATTATAATTGGTAGAGATACTAGGCAAAATGTCCGTGGAGAAAGTCCTTCCCCACCACAAAAAATAAAAAAAAGTGGCCTCTATGTGTGTGCTAATTTCTCTCCCAACCCTTTATGCCCCTGGTAGCCTCATACCACTACAAAAACTGGCAAAAAGAAACCAAAATAATGAAACAAATGACTTGATTCTCAATCTCTTTACCCTTTCCATTTACTTGCCATGTCAAAACCTGGTCCATCCTTCACGTAGGGCCTCTCTCAGAGCCTATGCATTTCCTACAGAGCCCAGACGTATCATCAGTCTTCTACCCCCCATTCCCTTTTGATACCACTTCTAGATCAATACTATTTATCCTTTGTGGAAAAACCCTTCTTCTTTGAGAAAGCAGCCTCCTAAGCAATACCATTTTCTCCCTCTCTGTTCTTCCTCATCTCTGCCATCTACCAGTATCTCATGCTCTCCCTCATCCTTGAGGACTTTGACATCTGACCTACATTCATTCTCCACATTCTTTTGTAGGTTGTCTTAGGTAACCTCAATATTCATGTGCTTGACCCATCTGAAACCTTAGCCTCAAATCTGCTTAACAGCCTGGACTTCAACTATTTTACCTTTGCTGAATTTCAACCATTCTAATAATAGCAACATTTTCCATCTTGATGTCATTATGAACATCAAGGGTTATTTCTATTATTTTTTAATTTTAATGACTACTATTTACTTCCTGTCTTATAGGTTACATTACATTATATATAGCAACATTAACAAAGCCTCCAGTTTCTTTTCCCTTCTTTCCTTCATTACTATTATTCAGTTCCTTCCATTTAAAACCTAGTGTTTACAGGGTAGGGGTATCACTTAATCATAACTAATACTTCTGATCCTCTATTCCCAAACAATGTCAGCTTAGTATTCACGGCAGTTCATAGATCTATGGACAGACATACAGGGAGCCAGTTAAATAGATTCTTCTGTAATTGTCCATAACAGTATGAAATGTAGGTAACTCCAATCTGATACTCAATTCTCCTCTCTCATTAGCGAATCAGGTGACTTTATTTTTTCTTCCCTAAAATCTGAGGAGCCTAGGTATGAAATTACTTACCTTCTTGTCAAATACTCACACATTTATACATCTGCCCTCATTCCCAGTTTCTTTTCTTCCTCCCATGGAAAGGAAGTCTCCCTTCTCCATGTCAAGTCTAGGTTCTCTCCCCTGTCCTCTCTGGGCCATCCTTCCCACCTCCTCGGGGTCATCTGCAATGTCATTATCTTCTGTGTTCTTCCATATCTCCTCCCATGTTTTAAGATGCACCACCCCTCATGCTCACATTCCTGTCTTATGTCTGCTTTCTTATTTCTTTTCTATTGATAACAAAGACTGGAGACAGCACAGTTGATATTCGCTGCTTCAGTTTGTTCAGTTCTCTGAAATCAAACGGCCATCCCACCTCTTTATTCTTCCACTGTCACTGGCCTTCCCTTCTGAGTCACCGCTTACTTCTGGATGGATAAACCTAGCAGCACAGATTTGTCCTTATTAGTCTTCTCTGTAGCACTGTACCTAAGGTACCACTCTTGGCTATAAGAAACTTCCCTCACTGTATTTTCTGACTTCTCTCTCTTGTGGAGTCCTTTCCACCTCTATGGTTCCCCTCCTTTTAAAAAAAAAAAAATCTTAATGTTTTTATTTATGTTTGAGAGACAGACAAAACGTGAGAGAAAAATAGAGCTTGAGTGGGGCAGGGGCAGAGAGAAGAGACACAGAATCTGAAGCAAGCTCCAGGCTTCCAGCTGTCAGCACAGAGCCCAAGGGGGGGACTTGAACCCAAAAACTGTGAGATTGTGACCTGAGCCAAAGTTGGATGCTTAACTGACTGAACCACCCCGGTGTCCCTACGGCTTCCCTTTCTTAGGGGAAGAGAGTGCCTTAGATGGATTAAGTCTTCAGACTTCTGTTTTTGCTCTCCTCTTCCCACTCTACAAAATCTCCTCTGAAGTCTCATGTACTACCATTACTTTACTGATACCAAGTGCTCATAGATATCAAATCTCTACATCTAGACTTGACAATAGGAATGGAAATCAAGGAAAATATTGTGTTCATTCTCTTTACTCACGTAGTTCATAAATCTCCGGCACAGGAACTATCCACAGTACCTGGTACAGTGTTTTGCATACTGAGGACAATTACACAATGATTGAATGGCAGTAAACTATGTTTTAACTCCTTTGTGCTTTCACAGGGGTGTAGAGGAGCAGCAACAGTGTGATCAGAAAGGTATAATTTTTTAAATCGAGACAGCGAGATTCAGAATCCATTTCTTCCACAAATCTAAATAATTCCAAAATTATAGGCCACAAGGCCCTCTAAGCCATCACCTGTCACTTTTACATATAGTACTTGAGAAAGTCAAAAGCAAAAGCAAACAAACATGAATGCATTCATGTTAAAATATGTTCATTTTCAACTGTGCTTTATTTCTACAAGAGAGAAACTGAAGTCCGCGTTTCTTATATATCATTACCTCATAATGGAATTTATTTCACTAACTAGAGGAATTTGCTTGAACTTTATTCTGCTTAACAATCTTGTTTCTCAGTGAGTAAAACTCATACATATGATTTCTAAACATTTATAATGCTAGGCTTTGCTGAATATGAGCTTTCTCCAAGGCCATTGGTGAATTTGTCTCTCCTTTCTTACCTTTTCTTTTTTTTTTTCCCTTCCCTTCCTCTCCTCTTCTCTTTCTCACAGACACACAGACACACAGACACACACACACACACACACACACACGTCCACACACATATAGACACCATACATCCATCCAGAATTTCCCATTTTCAATTCTTTGTCTGCTAGTTTTTTTATAACTTACTTTTTAAAAAGTACTTTTTAATGTATAGGACACTATCCATGTATGGAACATCATAACCTATAGTGGACATATAGCTTTTTGACCCTCCTTCGTCTGAGAAACATCCTTTCTGACAATATGGTTCAAGTGTGTGTTGTCCATCACTGGGTATGGCCACAGCTGATTGATCCAGGCATAGACGTCTGTCTGAAGTTAGGTTAATCTAACTTTTCCATGCTATTTTACAACCTGGGAACATGCAGACTGAGTTCAGTCTTTCTCTATGGAGAATATGTGAATCTGGAGTCGTTGGTGGCTGTTTCAACTGAGTGGGAAAGGTTGAAGAGAGCAAAAACTATACACATAAAGAAGCAGGGCTGCAGAGAGAGTCCTTTTGGATACTAGACCCTGGTTTCTACTGACTTTGGAGTTAGTCTCACCAGCAATTTCTGCAGTTTTGTTATAAGAACCAGTACATTTTTCTATTTCTCTGATTTTGAGTTAACTTTCAATTGCAACCAGAATCCTGACTGAAAGTATATTCTGTAAACCTAAGGGTGAATTTGTCTATTTGTTTTTATGTCTTTTTTATATTTCTCATAAGAGGAAATAAGTACTCTATTTAATTAGTTAAGAGTGTTGAAATTGGAGCCCACAAATTGATAATTCTGGGGCAGAGGAGTGAATGGTTCTCCCAGGAAGCCCTGTAGCTCCCAGCTTCCTCCCTGCTCCTTGACACTCCAAAGTTAGGTTTTGTTGCTTTAGTCTATGCATCTGTAGGGAGGAACTCACTGAGAACTAAACAGTATGAGGCAACATTTTGCTAGGTGGGATGTGTGCCGTGGACCCCAGAATTTTGACGGCATAAGTAAACCAAGGCATAGCCAACTGAACAACAGTGACAAAAACAAAAAAACAAAACAGCATTGGACTATGGGTAACAGTACTTGAAGGTTTCTAGCACTTGGAATTTTGTAAAAGCAATAAAAGGATTCCAGAAGAATTTCCAAGGAAGGGTTTCTTGATCTATCACTCAGTCCTATGTTCCTCTTAATATTCTCAGATGCCTCTTTTTTTCTACCATATATAAAAATGGTAGGTAAAGTTTTACCGCTTCAAGTGTTGGGAATTTCTAAGCTAACTTTGCACTCAAAAGGAACAACCTCTCCCACAGCAGGGAGTCACTCGCCTTTGAAGTTATTGACTGAAGTACAGAAGCTTAGAATGTGGCTCTTACAACTATTCCACCACCAGCCAATAAGAGGGCAATAAGTTAGACACTCAGAAAAGACTGGTGAGTTATAAATTCTTGAAATCTAGGGAGAAGAAAGAAATAAGGTTGTCAGCCATTAACTTTTTGGTGTAACAGGTCCATAGTGTTTTGGGGAACTGGGTTGTATGAAAAGGAAAAAGGAGCAACTCTTACTATATTAGCCTTTCAGGGGAGTAAGCAAAGCTCTAAAAAGGATCACAAGAGGTGGGAAGAGAAGAGAGGGGGTTTTCCCCCTTCATGGTTTTCCTATCACAGTCCTCAATATACAATTCAAGCAAAATTATCAATGTGTTTAGTGAACCAAGCTATTTTTGACCCTCTACTGAATTCATATAATTCTGCTAAACTCATTACAGGGTTTGCTGATAACAAATCTAAAACTATGACTTTGGGCTTAGAATAACCATAAGAAGGAAATATGCAAATATTGATTATATATATGAGCCCTATCTACCTGGGTACATTTTAAGCAAGGCCATGTCTTCAAGGCCAAGAAACCTCTTGGTTCACTATCTATAAGGATTCTAATGCTTTCAATACTTGGTTCCTATGTATTAGAATCTACTTCCCAAACCAAGGAGCTTTAAAATATACGAATTCCCAGACTGCAGCACTAGAATCCAGGGATCAGAACATTTTCTTTAAAGATTGTATTAACGTAACAAGAGAAATTTAAGCAAAAATATGCCCCAAATGCCACTAATTCAAATCAATGTTTTTATATGTCTCTGTTACTTTTAATTATTTATCTACATGTAGACTTTTAAAAAACATATTTATAGCAATGTTAAATGACATTCTTTTCTATGTTTGAGCTTGACATGTACCATGTATGTTCTGCCAGTGTGCTCTTACTTTTTATTACCCTAATTCCCTGGTTTCCTATTCTCACCATTCCATGAAGAAACAAATATTAGTTGCCTCATACCAATCATCTATATCTTTTTCCATGTTTATCCCAATATATTCTAAGTGTGTTTTTCTTTCTTAGTAATACATAATATATAGTGCCCTAATTCAACAAATACAGGTATAGTTTATTATTTCTTATAAGGACATGATATTCCATATTTTGATATACCATATTTTTTCAACTATTTCTGTATTGATGGATATTCAAGGTACTTTGTTTTTTTCCCTCCAACTATAAAATTACAATAAACTTCTCTGCTCTTATGTATACATGTTATATACTGAAGCTTATATTTCCATACAACATATTTTCAGAAGTTTTACTATCATGTTTAGGCAACTAATGACCAACTAATGGTCTAAAATGATCTTAATATTTTTATGAGTCTTAGAGTAACTTTGCTCTACCCATCATGCTTCTAAAGCCCCCTCAGGGCATAAGTGTGTGGCAGCCCTATGCTGGCTTCAAGAGAGATACATCTACTTTGAACGTTATAGGCACCAAGCTGTATGCTGCTGACCACTTGCTGGATAAGAACCTGATACAGCATCTGTCTACAAGGGTTTATTATGGTCCACAACAAATAGTTATCTATAAATGAAAAGGTACTGTCCTTATAAAAAATGTTTGTTCTAGCCCTTGTCTTTTGCATACCTTCATCTAGTACTTCTGTTCCAAGGAAGTAGAACTCCCTGGAAGCTCTGGGTCTTCTGAATCAGCTGATGTAATTGAGGGCCTGTGGCCATGACACAGTCACATGGAAACATACAAAGGTTACCATGGAAACCCTCAGCAATCCTACATTGTAATCTTTTGGAACTGAGCTCTGGAAGGTGATCTGGCAAAAGTCTCAGTGGGAAATAAGCAAGAGTGTTTCTCCCATATAAACTAACAGCAGATGAGTTACATTAAAAGAGAGAAAGAGAGAAAGAGAGAGAGAGAGAGAAATTGAAGAGATTTTATCAGAAATAATGGGGTTTTTGATAACCAGAGAGAGAGAAAGATACTATGGATACCTAGGAGTTTGCTTTATAGCTGTGATAAACAGTAGGATTTTCTTAGACACACATCTTTTGTAGATATAATATTGGAGACCACCACCACAGAGCTATCTTCTGGTTATCAGCTAATTGCCATTTTATGAAGGTCCTATGTAAGTTATAAGAGATTTTTCATGGCAAGTGTATTAAAAAAATATATTATATATTGTGAATACATGAAGTTGGATGCTAGATACCTTAAGTCAAAGCTTCCTTACTGCCATGAGGATCTATTTGATACAATTATTCATAGTTTTTATACTAGTCTACCCACCTTATTCTCTCTTACAATTTCTATACTGAATCTGCCTCATTTAAAAAAAATACTAGATAGGACTATATCTTGTATTTTCTCTTAATGTGATACAAAAACCTTCTCATTCTCTCTCTCTCTCTGGTTATCAAAAACTCCATTATTGCTGATGAAATCTCTTCAATTAAATTTTTAAATGAAATAACATAAAGGACTACTGTTTCATTACTTGTAATAATTCACAAATTAATCCCAAGCCTCTTTTCTATAATATTATCTTTCTATTAGAGAAAAAAAAAGCAAATATCATGAAAGCACAATTTTTTTCACAAACATAATGAGTTTTTTGTTATCAGACCTTTTTAATAAATTCCCTTCTCCAGTGAACATGCATTAAGAAAAGCAAAAGTAGAATTTTCCCTTTTGCTGTGGTATGATTTTTCTAGATTTTTGGTGTTCTGATTCCCCAAAATTTAGCTTCAGTAATTATTTTGGTTTCTAATCCCAAAATGAAATTACCACCAATAACAGAGCTTGGCACTGCAGAGAGCACAGTAATGCCTTATAGTTGCTATTGACAATGACCAAATGTAGTGTTTCATGTCCATACAGCTTCCTAGTAATAACCTCTTGTTTAGTGTTCACATTATATAGCGTTCAGAAAAAGCATCTATGAGGACAGCCCTAAATTATTTGGGGATAAATTATGGAATACATGCATTTAAATAACAACATATTTAAATTTATAGAACTCAGCCAAATTGTAATTTTGCTATTTTCATTTATATAACAGTTTCAGTATTCAAATGTAGCACAATAAATTGTTTGGGGGGGGGTGTGTGTGATTTACTTTTGTTTCTGCCAAGCACAAACTAGGAACTATAAACAGTCTGCCTATCCATAATGCTTCCCCTTAAAATGTGTTTTTCCATCATTGAAACCTTTCAGGCAATTAGGAATTGAGTTAACATATGTGACAAAAGCAATTAGGGACTGCTTGCCAAAGCATGCATATATAGATCTGTGTGTGTGTGTGTGTGTGTGTGTGTGTGTGTGTGTGTGTGCATGTGTGTGTATGAGAGACAGACAGAGAGAGAGAGAGAGAGAGAAAGAGAGAGAGAGACTGAGACTAAAAAAAGATATAATATCATTCCAAAAGTAGTTGGAGAGTTATTTGGAGAAATTGTCCTTATATAGCCCATGAGAATTTCAACTGATTAAAAATAACATGAAACTGTACTCGGTTTATTTACAATACCATTAATTCTTTCTTTGAAATATATGGATGACGGCAAAAACGTGTTGAATGTTACGTCATTACTCCCCCCAACCTATGAATGTAGAGATCTTAAAGGATAAAGTTTAAAACCAGAAGGGAGCCAAGGATATGCAAGGAGGAAACATAGTGTTTTCAATAAATGGTGTTGGGGAAATTGGACAGCCACATGCAAAAGAATGAAGTTGGACCCTATACCATACCCAAAAATCAAATCAAAGTAGATTGAAGACTTGAATGTAAAACTGGAAACCATAAAACTCCTAGAAGAAAACATAGAGAAACTGATCTTGGCAACTATTTTTTGAATTTGTCACCAAAAGCAAAGGCAAAAACAGCAAAAATAACTAAGTGGGTCTACATCAAACTAAAAAGCTTTTGTACACCAAAGGAACAAACAATAAAATGAGAAGGTGATGTACCAAATAGAAGGAAATATTTCCAAATCATGTGGCTGATAAGGGTTAATATGCAAAAACATAAATAATTCATATAACTCAATAGCAAACAAAGAAAAAAATTTGGTTAAAAAAATGGGCAGAAAAACTGAAAAGACGTTTTTCCAAAGACATGCAAATGACCAATAGATTCATGAAAAGATGTGCAACATCACTTTCAGAGAATGAAAATCCAAACTGCAATATGATATCAGCTCGCAGCTACTAGAATGGCTGTCATCAAAGACAAGAGAGCAAACACTGGATGGAGTACGGAGAGCAAAGAGAACCTCTGTGCATTGTTGGTGGGAATGTAAATTGGTGCAGCCTCTATGGAAAATCAATGTTACACAAAGAATTAAAAATAGAATTGCCACATGGAGGGACCTTTAGGGCATTATCCTAAGTGAAATTAGCCTGACAGAGAAAGGCAAATGATATACAGTATCACTTACACGTCAATCTAAAAAACAAAGCAAAAAAACCTGCTAAACTCACAGGAACAGAGGAGAAAAGTGGTTCCCAGGGGCTGGAGGGTGTGGGAAATAGTGAGAGATTGGTAAAAGGGTATATACGTTCACCTCTAAGATGAATAAGGTCTGAGGATTTAGAAAAAAATTCCTCTTTGTCTCGCTAACTCTTCTTATACTCGTAGGCCTCCTGCCCTGTGTTCCCAAGTATTCCAGGCACACTCACTGCGTCTTAGCAAAGCACAGCTGACCATAAATATCCTGCCTTTGTACATGCTGTTCCCCTTCCTAGAATGTCATTTCTTATTTTTCTGAAATGGGCTCCTATTCAGTGTTTTAGGATGCAGTTCAAGTATTACCTCCTCCATAGTAGAATGAGTAATTCCTATTTCTGGAGTCCTCCCAGTATGTTGCATATGTCTCTTGTATTTAAATGAAATCATTGAACATTTGTGTTCCCACTGTGTGAATGAAAATATGTAAGATGCTAGAGACACATGCACCAATGTAGACAGGGGCTCTGTTCTTATGGTCTTATCACATGGCACTGCCCTGGCTCTCTGCCTCAGTAATTATTGACAGATCACCACTCCTTACGCACGTCTATTGCCCCACTCTCTAACACTGCGTGCACATAGAAGGTTCCTCAATGATATATGCAAGACATGTATCTAAGAATGTAAGGCAACATCCTAATTTCCTGGTGAAAAAAAAATTCCAAACATTGATGGTCAATAGAAATATAAAAATTATTAGAAATCCAAAAGACATACTTGAATGTATATTGATAATGTTTAATTAGTTCATACACCTATATATACATACTTTAAAACATCAATTAGGGGCACCTGGGTGGCTCAGCTGGTTAAGCGTCTGACTTTTGATTTCAGCTCAGGTCATAATCTCATGGTTTGTGGGATCAAGTCCTATGTTGGACTCCGCACTGATGGCGTGGAGCCTGCTTGGGATTCTCATTCTCTCTCTCTCCCTCCCTCTCTCTCTCTCTCTCTCTCTCTCTCTCTCTCTCTCCCTCTCTCTCTCCCTCCTCCCTTTCTCTCTCTATGCCCCTCTCCAATGTGTGTTCCCTTTCTCTTTCTCAAAATAAAATAAATAAGTAAACATTAAAAAAATATATATTAATGATATAGCACATGACTCCACAACAACTTATCTATCTATCTGTCTATCCAAATTCCCCAAGGATATGAGGACTAAGATTTTTACAACTCATTTGATAGGAATATTCATCAATATATTTCCTTCAACTTTGATTATTGGATTTAGGGTGTTAAAATAATAAAAAGTATATACACTTTCTACAGTCTGAATCTCAAAGATTTGTGATAAGGGATTAGAGACATATTAATTTTTACAAATATCAATATTTTACCCTTATATTTATAAATCAATCTCACTCCAAGCTATCTTAGGCATCTTCAACTTTGGAATATTAGTAATCAGTGGGGCCATTTATGGATCATCTACACCTTTTTAAAACTATCATGCTTGGGGCGCCTGGATGGCTCAGTCGTTTAAACGTCTCGCTTTGGCTCAGATCATGATCTCGCCGTTCGTGGGTTCGAGCCCTGAATCAGGCTCTGTGCTGACAGCTAGCTCAGAGCCTGGAGCCTGTCTTCAGATTCTGTGTCTCCCTATCTCTCTGACCCTCCCCTGCTCATGTTGTGTCTCTCTCTCTGTGAAAAATAAATAAAAAACATAAAAAAAAAACTATTGTGCTTGTTCTAAGCTGTTTAAGATTCAGAACATTTAAACTCACACTTGATGCTCTCACTGGATATTTTAAATACCAAAATACATCATTATCATCATTATCATCATCATCATCCTTTTTATTTCATCTATGGATAAAAATGGTATTCAAAATATTTATCAACTGGTATTTCATGCTCCCTAAAGACAGAAATGATCACAGTGCTGAAGAATTCCGGCGGCCCCTCCATGCCAGGCATCATCCTTTCCTTTGTTTCTGAATCTTGTGGTGGTACATGGGTTCTAGGGGAGGAACTCTGAGCAATAGATATTTATGAATTATAGTATTTCCTTATTCTGGACACTTCATAATCTGTAGTGGTGCGAGAAGATGGAGTATCAGCTGAGCTTGTACCTACATCATCTATGCTCTCATTAACTAGAGTATTTCCTTTATTGTTTTTGAAAATGATCTTTTAAAAGGTTAATTTACAGGAACATTCAATGCATCCAATTATAAGGCTAACCTTCAGGAATAATTATTCCATCTTTGGTAAAATGCCCTCCCCTCCCATCCACTTTTTTTTTAGATTAGCATTGAATCGAATCAGGCTCAAGATTGAAATTAGCACTGAATCCATATGGAGATTTTGGTGCTCAAGCTAAATTCAATGAAACTGCACTGCATAGTGTAGATGACTTCAAAAGGACTTAAAAATAAGGCAACTTTGACCCCTGAGGTATACATTTGAAAATATATTTAAAATGTTTTACACTAAGTCATATACAACACATATGACTTCTGATACTTTCATTAAAATAAAAGTTTATGTCAAAATTTCCTCAAAGGGAAAAAATGTGAAGTCTTCTTTTCTAGTGTCTTAAGAGACACTAGTCTGAACTTAAGATCTGATCCTATTGCTCTTCATTTTTCTATCCTAAATTTTCTTCTATGTCCTGCTACTGTTTTACCTTAATTGATTCTATTGCATATCATGTGGATGAAAAAGTGGGTCTTTTTCTTTCTTGAATGTTATGGTCAAGGACATTTTAAAGGCCCAGAGTATTCCCCGTTGCTATGGTCCTTCCTGCACTGTGGAAACAGCAATTACTAACAGGGCGACAGGAGGTACATATCATTGCTCATTGGCTGGGAAATGCAGCCTGTGCTGGGATGACATGGGGAAAAGCTGGGTAACATATTATTTATTTTCTGTGTCTCAATAATTAGATTTGGCTTTGATTCCAAACTTATTTGATTCTGATTACAAATCATAGAATGCTTACGTAAGCCAAATTGTACTTTGAGAAAGCAAGTCAGGGATAAAACGGAAATTGGTGCTGATACATTATATAACATTATATATACATTATATAACATTATATATACATTGTATAACCTCCACGTTGTTCTATAATTTAGGATTCCAGAGACTTGCACACTTGTAGTTGATGACTGTCAGCTGGTTTTATGCATCCCCAAATTCTGGATCTTTCTCAAGGAAAGAATGTCTTAATGGAAATTTGACAAGCCTATCTCAATGATGTGGTGTTAATTAGGGAACAAACATACTAACAAGTCTTTTGGTTACATTTTAAAGTAAATCACTGATTTCAGTTTGGGAATATTGTTATTTTTTTAAAGCTCCTCTTTTCTTATAAACATCTCCCAATATCGTTCCAAAAGCTTCCTTCTCCCAAGAGAATAGGCCAAAGATCTTGCTACGTCTTTCACCAACGGGGTATAAATTGAATCTTTGGGTCTGAATACATCCTGGGGGGCATGTGTGAAGTATGCATGGCTACCAATGCAAGGCTACAATGTATACTGTCCTTTAGATACCCTTATTTGGAACAGAAAAGATGTACTCAAACAGCAAATAGTGTAAGGAATAGTCGCACAGCAATAGAACAGTAGGTCTTATTCTTTCATAAAGCCTGCCTTTCCCAGAAGGGGACAGCAATAAAGAAATGGTTTTAAATTTTCAAATGGGATAGAACACACAAGGAAGGATTTAGTAAAAACATAACTGTGGCTTTAACACTTTATGTTAAGCAACATGCCTGAACAATCTTGGATCCCAGTGGTTTCAATGATGTCTCAAGGGAGTTTCACCTCAATGACTTTAAATTCTGCCACACCTACTCAGAAGCCAAATGAGAATGGCTAAAACTTCAGAAAAGGATTTCAAAATCCTAGAGACATTGAAAGCTACCATTTAAGCAATGTATACTTTTTTTTTTTTTAACTGATAAGGACATTGAAGGCCAGATAATGTGGATGGCTTCTCAAACTAAGTCATGAGCAATTCTTGAATGAGGACAAGTCTGTGAACTTTCAGTTGTGCTCTCCTCCTTTTGCTTCTCGTAACTTCTCAAGAACCCAAGGGAGTCGGAGTGGGGCTACCTTCATAGTCCCCTGAGAGGAAAAGGGGGTGGATGGTTTGGAGTACTGACCATATATTTGTCCTCAGTCCAAAACACATAAACTACTGCCATGGCAACCATGACCTGAGACACTAACTTGACCACTTAGTTCACTAAAACATAGAGTCTCTTTGAGACAAACAGTAGAAATAAAAAAGAAAAATAGAGGAGAAAGTCAAGGACATCCTGAGTCAGGGACTCCTGAGATGAGCAGAACTGAGTTACTGAAACATGGAAATATTTATGGAGGTCTTCATAATTTCTGTAACAGTACTGCTTCTTAGCACTTAATTTATCTTCAAGAGGCTTCATAGTCAAGATTTACAAAAATAAATGTTTACTACTGCATAATATTCTGAAATGCTCATAGGTCAGTGATAAAATAACTTAGGCTTTCATGGGATTTTCAAGATGATGACCATTTAAACTAGTAGTTCACCTTCAAACAATTTTTCCATGAAATACATATTCTGAAGAATATGTGAAACGTGAAAAGCCAAAGAATAATGAAAATATACATCTGCACATCCAATAGCTAAGTGATGAAGTTGAGATACCCTGTAAGCTGAGAGGTCCCCATGAGTAGTTCCTTCATTATATACCCCTTCATCTCTCCCCACCAACAAATGACTCTCCAGAAGTTTGTATTAATCATTCCCTTGCTTTTCAGAAAAGTGAATAGCTTCACTAATGATATATGTTTCCTTCGACCATGTATTATCTTGATTGCTTTCCAGTTTTATATAAGTGGAATCAGACTTTATTATTTCACTGAGAGATTTACTCCTTTGGCACAACATGAGTTTTTGAGTCCCATTCATTTTGAGGGCATGAAAGTAAAGGTTATTTTATTACTATACAGTATTTCATTGTATCAATATAATTTTAGTTTTTTTCCCCTAATAGTGATAATTTGGGTGATTTCATTGATTTAAATTTCTATTACCCAATATATGGCAACTCCTGTTATTTCACGTCCTGACCAATCTTCCATATAGTCAGATTTTTAATTTTTATCAACTGAGTGGGTGTAAAACAGCATTATTTAAACACATAATCCCCTGATTATTAATGAGTTGAGTATCTTTTCATATGGGATTAACCATCAGGTTTCCCTTTTCTGTTTGTCTTTGCTCATTTTTCTACTTAAAATTTGTTCATTGATGATTTGCAGCAATTCTTTATACATTCTGGATACCTATAAGTTTGTTTATATATGTACAAGTATTTTCTCATTTCAAATAGTTCACTTCTGACCCAAGAATTACTTATAACTGTCTTTATTTCCAACTATAATAGTTGCCTGCCCCTCTGAGATTTCTTTGTTTGATTTCAATAGAGAAAAAGTTTTCTATGACAACGGTCCTTTAAAATTATTGAAATTTGCATTATGACCCAGAATATGTTCAGTGTTACTGTGAAGCATGTTTGCATTCTTGAGAAAAAGTATGCATATTCTTCAGTTGATTGCTGTTTGCTCTGTTCTAAATAAGTAGGTCATGTGGTTTGTTAGTCTCGTTCAAGTCTTCTGTATCTTTCTGAATAGTTTGTCTTATTTGCTACTAAGAAGGGCATATTAAAATATTTCATTATGATGGGGTATGTCTATTCTTATATCCCTACCAACTTTTGCTTTCTCTATTGTAGGGATATATTTCTAGCTGTCAACAAATTTAGAATTATGCTATTTTCCTACCAAATTAAATTCGCTTCTTTGTAAAATATCCTTATTTCTAATAATGGTTGGTATATTTAACAGTACTTTGATAATATTTTAACTGTATCAGCTTCCTATTTCTTTCATTGTTATGCTTTCAAACTTTCCATGGCCTCATATTATTTTATATGTGCTTCTTGTAAACTACATATAGTTAATTTAAGCCAACACTCTTTTATAATTATGACTGCATTTGGATTTATTATTACAGTAGTCTCTTATTTTTAATCTTTGAAGTGGATAAAAATACAGTTGGGGGACTGTGGATTTAAATACATCCCTTCTGGGTATAAAGAATCCACCTGCAGTCTTTCAGGCTGGAGAAAGGTCTGAGTAGAGTTTCTAGGTGAAAGAAGCCAGGTTACCTGAATGCCTATGTGAAGCCAAGCTCTTGCTGCTAAAAACCCATACTAGACTGTAAAATGAAGGAGAAATAAAACTTTTATGTGTTGCCTCATTCAGATTTTGTCTATAAAAGGGATTGTTCACTACAGTACTTAGTCTTGATAATACAACATTCCATCAAAGCCTTGTGATAAGCCAAAATTGTCTTTGAAGGAATGCATATTGCTTCAAATGCATTCTAAATTTTTTTATGTTTTTTATTTATTTTTGAGAGACAGAGAAAGACAGCACAAGCAGGGGAGGGTCAGAGAGAGAGGGAGACTCAGAATCTGAAGCAGGTTCCAGGCTCTGAGCTACCTGTCAGCGCAGAGCCTGATGCAGGGCTCAGACCCACGACCTGTGAGACCATGACCTGAGCCGAAGCCAGATGCTTAACCAACTGAGCCACCCAGGCGCCCTTCAAATGCATTCTAATTTTTAAAAGACCCAAATAAAAGAATTCTGCTCTTGCCTTCAAAGGTCATAACAACTATAAATAAGCCAAAAAACAATCAGAAAGTCCATAGACTGAGTACTAATTCTTTATTTTACTGTCTGTATGATATTGGGTATGATATTCACTATTTCTCTGAGACTTTTATTTCCTATTCATACAATATGTATAACAGCGAATATATAACAGAATTTTGGGTGGATTAAATTTGGTTTCTGAATTATAGACGGATATATTAATAAAAGTAACCAATGATAATAAGTGTTAACTGAAACATTCATTTTACTATTACTTTTATTAAGAATGTGTTCATTACTATGCCAGTTCCAATGGTCCCTGTTCTCATGGAGTAAATAGCCCAAAATTAAATATTTTATGTGGGCATATCTGCTTTTAAAATATATAGGTCATTGAAAAATTAATAAAGAGTCAAAAATAGAAAAACTCCAAGGTTTACTTAACATTGAGAAAGGCAAATAATTTGACAAAGACTGATTTCTGATATGCAGTGTGTTGATCCATGTCATTTCATTTTTCCTCTGAGCTCTAGATTTAATTAACATTTGAGTGAAAGGATCAAAAAAGAGAGAGAATCAATGAACACTGACTAACAGGTTTCGCTGGCGACACATCCTGGGCCAGACGGCGCTGTCAGGCAGAAGGTGTCTGTCAAGACTTATTGCTAAGCATTGCCAACGAGCTGGTCCCTTATGAGCAGCTCCATGTACAAGGGCCCCTGTTATAAGATCTGTACTGAGATGCCAGAAAAAATTCCGGAAGCTGTTTTAGTACCTTAAATTCTGCCTTATATACTATAGCTCAGGATAAATCTCTATTTGTTGGCATATACTACATCTATTCAATAATGATTTTTGCTTTCTATCAACTTATTTATCTTTATGGTACTGGCTTTTCAGTTTTTCCTGGACCTTTTAAAAAATATAGATGTAGTCCTTCCATGAACTTGAAGAGATAAAGGTTGTTTGGCTGTTGTTTTTATGTTTATGAAGATTAGCTTTATACGTTTGCAATTAGAATATCTATATATTGGCAATCATTGAAATATCATTTTAAATGTTTAAATAAATATACACATATAAGCCCTTCTAGCTTTTACAAGTGGGTACCTGATTACCAGTTTGTAGTGGCCTTTTTCTTCTCACTTCCCCTCCATTTTTTTTGCCCTCCCTAGGATTAACATAAAGTCAATGATTTCAGAGATAAGAATTTGGATGAGCCAAAAGATTTGGCCCTCCAAATAGTTTTACATCATTCTGACACAATAGTTAATGTTCTTTCTTCTCATAACACTGTGTTCTATGTTCCTGACAGCACTAAGTCTAACACTGATGCATTAACTCAATTTGCAAACATTCTTTACATAGTCACGACTGTTGGGGAACCTGGGTGGCTCAGTTGGTTAAACGTCTGACTTAGGCTCAGTTCATGATGCTTTCACACCGTGTGAGTTCAAGCACCACGTCAGACTTTCTGCTTACAGCTCAGAAGCTGGAGCCTACTTTGGATTCTGTGTCTCCCTCTTTCTCTGCCCCTCCTCCACTCGCACTCTGTCTCTATCTCAAAAATAAATAATAAAACATTAAATTTTAAAAAAAGTCATGACTGTCATATACCTTTGCAACTGTGTTTGTTTTTATTCTGCATCAATTAGCAATAAACTATTAGGTTTACCAAATGATTTATTTATCTGTAGAAAACAGCTTTATTTTTTAAAATACTGATAATATCTGATACATCAGGTTTATTTGAATGCAAGCTAAAAGTCCAAGTAAAAAAGATTCTCTGAGGAAGGGTAAAGTATAATATGTCACGGACATCTCCTGTTTTAAAATTTCATTGGCTTATTTTGTATCTTTAGTATAGCTAACCAGATACTGATTGATATTTCAAATGATCTCTACTAGTGTTATAGTGAGAATACTTTTATAGCAGATTATGCCATTAGAGTGATCTATATACTTGGTATCTTTGATGTTCTAATATTTCAAAATTTTTTGAAACTTTATGTTTTATTATGGAATTTTGGGAGATTATATCCAGAACTGCTCTATAAATTACATTATAAATATGAGGTTTACCAAGTGTGAGGTGTTATTTCAAAATGTGTGAGAGACACAAGAAGCATGAAAGGGTCCTTCCCCTCTTGCCCACAACACCTGAATTTGAGAAAAGCTCATCTTTTGGTTATTTTGTACATGCTATTTCTTCTTCTGCCTGGGACACTGCCCTTATTCCTCCACCTGCCTCTTCCTGGCGGACTCCTTTCCTTCCAGACTCTAATTTAAACTTTAATTTCTTCAAATGATTGTTCCTGATGCCACAGACCACTTTGGAGTAGTCAGCCAGTCAACAGAATCCTGCACTTTCCTTTTTACCACCACTTAGCTGCTTTTTGTCTGCCTTCTCCACTAGACTGTAAGCTGTGTGAAGGCATGGCCCTGTTTGATTCACTACAATAGATTCCAAATTAGAAGAAACCCAGTAAATATGTGTTGAACAAATGAGTATGAATGATATATCATAAACGTTTGAAGAAGGGTAAAAAAAATTCTAAGTTCCATTGGTATTTTCAGAAGGAAACAGATGACATTAAGTGGACAGGAAAGAAGACTCCATGCAGTAGTGCAGGGTCTGGGGTTTCTACTAGTACTAAAAACTAACACAAAAAGTAGAATCTGTTCAGTAGTGACATGAATGAAATTGTGGATTGACATTTAAGGTAAGTAAAAATGGCCATTCATCTCTGGTCTATGGTTCATTTCTAAAATCAGACTTAACTTGGCTGACATATTCCATTCTGCACACAGCTAACAGATGTAATTGATGAGTTTTAGGTGCAATGCATCGAATGAGTTGGCCCTGGTAGAGAGGGATGAAACAGCTTTTTGTTAAAGGTGAAGGGTACTGGTCAAAACAACATACAGTCTTATTTCTTTCAAATGGCTTTTTTATGGAAGCAGTGGGTATAAAAAGATTGAAGGATTATAAAGAAAAGCTGTTTCTACAATTTTAGTTGGGTATCAGATACAGGTTTGATGATAGAAACTTTTTTATGGGATTTTCACCAAATTTTATAAAGCTTTCTTCTTAAGAAAAGTTATAGGACTAAGAATTTTAAACATACAAAAGAAATCATCTTGGGTTACTGGATTTAATATGATCTCATTATTTTTTTAGTTTTCCCATTCAGGACACCATATTGCTCCTTAGTTAATTCTTTCAATAGTAATTTGTACTACTTTCCTTTACCAGAGAAGCATAAAAGAACTGATTGTGCTAAACAGATGACAGGGCCCATTACAAAATAAGCTTGGACCATAACACTTTCATGTAATTCCCTATCTTTGCAGTTCTATTACCAGTGATGACTAAAATGTAACTTTAGAAGTCTCTATTTTTATTCTGTAAAAGATACAAGATTGGTTATTGGTTTTTTGAATTGCTGTTTATTTTTTTCATTGCTATTGTCTTTTAGATGACAGAGAATTACTGTTTTCTAATATGATTATAGTATTGCTTAGTTACTTGAATCTCAAATTAACTAAAATTAAAAATGCTGTAAGACTCAACAAAAGCAAACAAATAAGTGATTTCTCATAAGTAATGAGATTTTCTAGGGATGATCTTTATCCAATAAACATAGTTCCTCAAATTCCCATCTGTCACTACTCATTGTTAGCATCTGATTTGGGGAATTTATAACTGTTTTGGCTAGAGTCCAAGTAAAAATATTCTAAAGTCTGCTAATAACTCATTTCATCATGGGATTTTTCAGTACACATTTCTTAAACTAACATTGAGAGAGAAGCAAAAAACAGATGTAACTTTAATTAACTGTTCTCTAATTCTATATCTCTACCACTTTCAAAAGTTAATGAAGCCCTTTGGATAATAAAAATTGAGATGTTGACACTTGAAATTCATACTATCAGTTTAAGTATCTATTTGAAATCTCTTTTCCACTGCCAAATATTTTACTAAAACAAAAGAGTCATTAACCTATTTCCCTCCTTTTATTAATAGGTAAACATCTCAGAAGAGTATACTTCATTCTTTAGTCCAGTACAAGATGGCTTTTGACTCTTTCACTCTTTAAAAATAGTTTTTATTCTGTTTTCTTTTTCCTCTAGTTGAATGAAAATTTATCTCATGTACTTCTGTGACCTAAATTATCATTTATAATCCAATAGCTCCCACTATTTTTTATTTTTATTTTTTTAATGTTTATTTATTTTTGAGAAAGAAAGAGTATGAGGAGGGGAGGAGCAGAGCGAGAGGAAGACAAAGAATCTGAAGCATAGCTCCCACTATTTTAGCTCCGGACCACATTTTTTTCTCTTGAAGTTGTGGGTCATGTTTCAAATGCCGACCGACACCTTCATTTGGATGCCTTAGAGAAGCTTAAGCCCCACAAGTTCAAAACCAAATACATTCTGTAACTTAGTTCCTTTAATCTGTAAAATTTAGATATTAAAATTTCCTATTTCATAGGAACTAGAGGGAGGATTATATAACCTAGCACAATGCCCAGCATAGATAAAGCAGTCAGTTATACTGCTGTTATTATTGATATCAACACTATTATTCCTAGTTGCTTTTTTGATTCCAACCCTTACTTTATCTTTGATACCCTATTTTCTCATCCAGTGCAATTCTTTCTCCTTACTCACAACCTTCCAGTTTAAGCAGTGTCCAACCAAACCAAAATCTGTTATATTCTCATCCAATATGATATAGTCAATCCTAAAACAGCATCGCTGACAGACCATTCCTCCCAAATCACTAATGGATTATCCTGAAATGAATAGGTCAAAATTATTTTTAGGGTACTCAAGAACAACTAAGGTAATGTATTACCTGAGAATGTGTGAAATGACTGAGGAAAGTGGGTAAAAAAAAAAGCCACCCATTTTCAGGATGTCTAGTGGCTTACACTTATTTTTATAAGATATCTATTTTAATCATGAGGAACAAAATACTATCTTCATCTATTATCTTTGTTCCTTAAAAATAAAAGCTCTATTTTTTTAAAAAAATCCTCAAGATATCCTCTGTTTCAAAACAAGAAAATTAGCAGGACCAACATTGACCTGTTTCTTTTATATTTCTTTTTGATTCCCAATTTTATAATAGTTCTCCTCAGATAATCCTCAACTACATTTTTGAAGTTACTGCTTTTGAAAATCCTTTAGTAATTGCTTATGACTGAATCACACCACCTGATTCCATGGATCCCTTAATATTCAGGTAACCAGGCAGGGTTCGCTAGCAACCCAGTGATAACTATGAAATGGGATTTCAAGGATAGGGGGCTCTAGCCTAATGCTTTTCTGCAGAAAAGTAGAGAGGGAGTCCAGAGGGAATGTTCAGTAATTTAAAACATCTGACACTCCATAGCTCTCCTTAGAACAGTCATATCCTTTTGGACAAATGCCAGAACGCTCTCTAAAGTGCTTTTTATAAAGCTCCCAAACTCCTAGTTCCCAGTAAGTTCTGTTTACTAGTTATCGTAGATAGATCATTTCCCCCAAACAGCGCTGTTTCATGCAGATTACTTGAGCATATGCTGATTTGCAACTCTATTAAAAGCAAAATACAATATTTTATTCCTTGAGCTCTAATACTTCTATATAAAATCATTTTTTAAATTACATTTAAATCCAAGCTAGTTAACATATCATATAACGATGGTTTCAGTAGTAGAATTTAGTGATGCATCACTTACATCCAGCACCCAATACACATCCCAAAAAGTGCCCCCTTTAATGCCCATCACCCATCTAGCCTACTCCACCAGCCAATTTTAAAAGCAGTGTGTTCACTGTCTTGTCATAAATATACCATTACAGATTCCTAAGCCACTGACAATGTTCATGGCTCCATAGTCATAATAAATTGCCCAGTATGTGTGAGGGACAAAAAAAAATATGGCAGCATTTTTTTTTTTAAGAAAAAAGAGTTGAATGTGATGGTTCATACATTCCCTTAGGTAAATCATTAGAGACTGGTTAGTTCTCTTTCCTCCTTGTTTTGAACTCAGATAACATTAAAATTCTGGCCAAATCAGCGGTGCTGGAATTTATAGAACAGATTTGGAGTTACCAATTTAAACTTCATAGTTGGCTGAGAATCCAGCTGTGTCGGCTCAGCCAGAGTGTAATGGAAGGTTAGGCATGTGACATCATCTGGCACCACGCAGTAAGGGGTCAGGGCAGTGGGAGGAGGGCACTCAACAAGGAACAGCTCCTCTGTAGACAGTGACAGGCAGTGGGCGGGGTGGGGGGGGGTGTTTTTGCATTGGAAATAGACTCTTCATTGACATAAAAGGAAAGCAATTTTAGCTTTAATTATAGAAATAACTGCCTTAGTCTCCATTTGTATGGTTTGGGGCAGTCAGCAGAGTACCATAACCCCCATGTCCCAGGGGTGTGAAAAGCTGTCTGCTTTACACAGTGAGCCAAATGGCCAATTAAAGTGAATGTGAAAAGGCAGGATGCCAAATAGAAACACATTTTTTTGTGGTGGCTATTTTTAACTTTGTGCGGTATCTTTTGACCTATTTCCCCTTGCTTGGCTATCTTCAATGTTCACATTCTCAAGGATGACACATCTGAATACTATGCACATATATTCCTCATCTCTAAGTCCGGCAAAAGAAGGTGGGCTTCTGACCTTGAAATAAAGGCTAGCTCTTGGCTGGCTCAGACATGCCCCATCAAGTTCACTTTTCTTGCTTTGCTAGTGGTATCTATTCAGTCTCTTGACAGGACACATCTAGTCCTATTTTATCTTATTTTTTTATTTTATTTTTTAAAGGAGTTTTGATTTTTTAAGCTTATTTATTTATTTGAATGAGAGAGAGAGTGCAAGAGGGGAAGGGGCAGAGAGAGGGAGAGAGAGAATTTCAAGCAGTCTCCATGCTGTCAGCACAGAGCCTGACGTGGGACTGGAACTCACAAACTGTGAGATCATGACCTGAACTGAGATCAAAAGTCAGACACTTAACCAACTAAGCCACGCAGGCACCTCTGACCCTATTTTATATGTGCAGTGATACTAAGTGGTACTTCTCAAATACTCACAAGGAAAGAGACCTTTAAAGAGAAGTCATCTTCTCCTCTTCATTTTTCATAAAAATCACAGATGCATTAGGAAATGCTTATTCCTCTGATTTGTGTGTTTCCCAAATGTCTGAAGGAACCCTGATTGTGAGTGTCCACATGTATCAATACACACACAAGCACACACACATGGTGCACAAGGCTCTAGCTGAGCTGCTTTAGGTGTTTGGGGTGAGAACATGGCACCTACCTAAAGAGGGAAACGTACTATTTGCCTAGAAAACCATGACGGAATTATATATTGGAGTACACCCTGTGGTGCCCCTACGGACCAGTCCTCATTTCTATCCCATCACTAGGAGAGGAAACAGGAGTGTCCTTTCATGTTTAGGGGCTGAGAGAGTTAAGATGACACAAGATAGATGTTTGCAGTCATTTAAAGTTCAGCACTGAGTATGGAGCTCATACTTATTTTGGAGAAGTATGCGAATACCTAAAATATTTTTCCTCTTGAAGCAGGGCACAAACCCCTTTGACATTAGTATACTGGTTCACAAGTTGAATTTTGTCAGACCAGTTTGGTGCTGCCGGAGCAATAAACAAGATACCTCCCCATCATGTCTTTTCTATAAAATTCTAGCACATTCTCAACATGTGAGAAAAGATAAGAGCAATCTTCATATCCATTTCAAAAGTATATTGATGGGGCAAGATGTTTGAGAGCTATCAGCCTATCTGTAACTTGCTGTAGGCCTTCATGGAATAAGGACCACTGTCACTATTATACTCACTTATATCTGTAGAAAAAAGTGGGTTTTTTTTCTTATCTTTTCAAAGCACTTTAATATCAATTGTCTTATTTAAACTTTGCAAACCTTTAAAGCAATTAGGACAGAAATCGTACTTCTATATTGAAGATAAGGAAGGTGAGGCCCAAGAAATCTATTTAACTGACAGAAGGTGATATAGAAAGAGCAAGGTAACAATCAAGTTTTCATGTAATTAGAACTGAGGTCACCAGAAATTAGACAATTTCCTTCCCTGAGGGTTGTAAAATCTGCCTTTGATAACTCAAGCAGATCTGATAGAGAATCAAATCAGCCAAGTCCACCCTGAAAATAGGTCCTGAATCTAAGGACTGGTTAAATATCGAGGCAAAGGTATTCAATCAGACCCATCAGCAAATAAGTCCAAAATTGAGTCTAAGAGAATGCCAAAGTCAAATAACTAAAGGAAAAGATGTTTTCATATCCAAGAGAGTAGCATAGGATTAAAAACAGATGAAGTTTAAAATGTCAAAATATAGGGGCGCCTGGGTGGCTCAGTAGGTTGAGCTTCTGACTTCAGCTCAGGTCATGATCTCACAGTCCATGGGTTCAAGCCCCGTGTCAGGCTGTGTGCTGACAGCTCAGAGCCTGGAGCCTGCTTCTGATTCTGTGTCTCCCTCTCTCTCTGACCCTCCCCTGCTTGCTCTTGGTCTCGCTCTCAAACTAAAGACATAAAAAAAAAATTTTTTTTAAGTGTCAAAATCCATGTAAAAGCAGGAAGAGAGTAGGTTGTGATGACTTTATCTGTCTTCTTCATTGGTTCTCAACCGGGCAGGATTTTGACCCCTCTGGGCCAACTGGCAGTATTTAGAGATATTTTTGCTTATTGCAACTGGGGGGTGAGAGGGACCCTCTTGCTGGCATCTCTTAGGTAGAGAGTGCAGGGATAATGCTAGACATCCTTCAGTGCACAGGACAGTCTGCCTCAGCAAAGAATTATTTGGCCTAACCTGTCAAGAGGACTAAGGGTGAGAAACCCTAGTTTACTGAGGGTAGTCATCCGGTAAGTTGTAGATCAGCTGGATTTAAAGGGAGAAAAGTACGATGTTTGACATTCTTTCCACCATTCTGGGACACCTTCTGGTTGTTTTTTTGTTTTTTTTTCCCTCAGATGGTCAATTAGGCTAGAGTAGGTTAGATGGAGAAAAGGACTTAAAGAGAAGCATGTGTCATTTCTGTTTTCTACCCTGTGTTTTTCACGCTATATGAAAATAAGTTATACAGATACTGGTCTCTCCTTTTCCATTGTATATGCTTAAAAAGTACTGTTTTTTAAATTGACTTCTTATCAGAGGATGGAGTGCAGCTATTTGTGATATAATTATCAGCCCCTTTAGTTGTAAGGAGTGTATATTTAAAATTATATTGTGTCAAATTTCAGAAATTGTGCACCATTGTAAGGGAGATGTTAAACTCATTTTTGTATATCCTTTTCCTGGTTGCTCAGTAAATGTATGCATATCCACAAATTCAAATCAACTCTGGCTGTAGACAAAGAAAGCAATGTATAATTAAGTGGGAATCTACAAAAACCCATGGTTTTGCTGACTGGCTCTACTGAAAGCAACTGTATCCTGTGTTTCCTTGCCTAATCCCCATTTGCAAGGCAGGTTTTGCCAGTAGCATCTTTCTCCTGCCAGGGAACTGGCCTTCTGCATTGAATCCATTTTAAAAGGAGATGTTTTACATATTTTTTCATTTTGTATTGCTAGCATGAGCTAAAGACAGATAAGGTGAAAAATTAAGACACTGTAACTAGGAAACATAGGCTCATTTATTATTTACTAGAAAAGACCAAGCTCAAGGTTGTTTAAAGCAGGCAGTTGGTTGGCTTCCACCATCTAGACCTATGCCATCCAATCTGATAGTCAAATGTGGCTATTTAAATTTCATTTTTTAATTAAAACTCAAATTAATTAAAAATTCAGTTTCTTAGGTGCACGAACCACATTTCAAGCTTTAAAATAGTGGCAGCAGCTACCATTATGGCTAGTGAGGAAAAAGAACATTTCCTTTAACTAAGGAAGTTCTACTAGACAATTGCTCATCCAGTTACATGGATTCAACAGTTAACGATGTGAGGACACTGTGAAAGGCCAGAGAACACCTTCCTGAGCAGGCACAGTACCCCCACACGGTCACCTGAAGGCTCCATCTAGGGGCAATAATTGTAGAAGTCTCACTTTATTTTCATTTAATATATCCAGTGATTACTTATTTAATATCCAGTATAGGTTAGGCACAATTCTTGGCATTAGGAACAAAAATGAACAAAACTGATAATGTCCTGGCCTTCAAGGAGATTAAATTCTAGCATGAAAGTGCATAAATAACTTACTTACATATAGACATATATACTCATACAGAAAATATACAGGCAGTAAATGACCACTGTTAAGAAAAAAATGTGTCAGAATGTGAGGGGATAAAGTGATGGGGTGGTAGGCGCTACTTCAAGTAGAGCTGTCAAGAAAGACTCTTCTAAAGAAGTGTAGCTTGAACAGAGACCTGAAAGCAGTGAGGAGTGACCCATGATAATACCCTGGGGCAATGCATAAGAAATAGAAAAAGCAAAGGCTCTCAGGTGGGAGCCTTCCCGATAGCATTAAGAAAGCCCAAGGAGGCCAACATGGCTGGAGTGTAATGAAGAAGAGCAATATGAAATGAGGTTAGTTATAGGCAATGGCCAGATCACGTATATATTAAAAGCCATGGTAAAGATTAGAATTTTGTACCAAGAAAGATTGGAAGTCAGGGATGCCTGGGGGGCTCAGTCAGTTGAGCGTCTGACTTCAGCTCAGGCCATGATCACGTGGTTGGTGGTTTCGAGCCCCATGTTGGGCCCTGAGCTGACAGCTCAGAGCCTGCAGCCTGCTTCCCGTTCTGTGTCTCCCTCTCTCTCTGCCCCTACCCTGCTCGCACTCTGGCTCTGTTTCTCAAAGATGTTAAAAAAAATTAAAAAGACAAGAAAGATTGGAAGCCCTTTTAGTGTTTGAGTAATAAAACAACATGATCCAGTTGAAATTACTTATTTTTTAAAATATTTATTTTTGACAGAGAGAGAGAGCACAAGTGGGGGAGGGACAGAGAGAGGGAGGGAGACAGAGGATCTGAATCAAGCTCTGGGCTGACAGCAGTGAGCCCAATATGGGAGTTGAACTCACAAACTGTGAGATCATGTCCTGAGCTAAAGTCTGTTGCTTAACTCACTGAGCCACTCAGGTGCCCTCAGTTGACATTATTTAAAAGTTCCTCTTGTTGATGTTTGTAGAACCAGTGTGTAAGACTGGAAGCAGTATGACCATTTAATAATCCGGTGTTGTAAATAGGGTAGGAAATGATGGTGGTTTAGATGAGAGCATTAGCAGTGAAGGGAATGACAGTTATTCAACTGGAAAAATACGCTCTTCTCTTTCTTTCTCAAAATAAATGAATTTAAAAAATAAAAAAAGTGTGGGGGCTGGGTGGCTCAGTTAGTTAAACATCTAACTCTTTGTTTTGGCTCAGGACATAATCTCATGGTTCTTGAGTTGGAGCCCCACACTGAGCTCCATAGTGGTAGTGAGGAGCCTGCTTGGTATTCTCTCTCCCCTCTCTCTGTCTCTAGCCTACTTGCTCTCTTCTCTTTCCCTTTCTCTCTTTCTCTCTCTCTCTCAAAATAAATAAACGTAAACATTTTTAAGAAAATAAAAAATATATGGAAGGTACAGAACTAACATGGTTAACTGCTTATTTGAATGAATTCTGTAAATTAAAAGGAGGAGTCAAGAGAGATTCCAAAATTTTGTTTCAACTACTGAGTAAATGACAGTGTGACATTATTGAGATTAAGGAGTCTGGGAAACAAGCAGATTTGAGTTGACTGTGGTAATCAAGAGTTCACTGCAGGATACTTTAAATATGAAATATTCATTGAACATCTAAGAAGAAATTTCCAGTAAGCAATTGAATATAAAAGCATGAAGGTCAGAAAAGAGGGTGGAGTTTATGATACCAGTATGAATGTTACCAGTGCACATATAATATTCAAAACTAAATAGTTAATGGTGATCACAAATAGATAGGAAAGAGATACCCAAGGACTAAATCCTTGAATGTTTCAATTTATAAAATTAGGAAGGAAAGGAGAAGAAAGTAGAGAAGACTAAGAAGTAACCATTATTGTAGGAGAATGAGCATAGTGATATATCAGAAAACTGAAGAAGCTATCTTAAAAATGAGAATGGTCAATTTTTATTGTGTCAATTATAATAAGATGATTGAGATAAATGGAATAAAATTCCATTTGTGAAACAAATCCTATTTTCCTCCTTAATCTTTGCCTTTAATGGGGATACATCTTTTAAAATATTAAACCTTATTTTAAAAAATAATTCTACAAGAGGCTATCTACAAAACTGCTTGGAAGACCTAAGGCATACTAAGATAGATGTTTTTTTGAGAGTGGTCACAGTTTTCTGTTAACACTTCCTAAATTCTCAGCATATTCCTTCTATATCCACTTCGTTGTTACCCTCAGAAGACTATCTTTGAGCACATAAATCTGTTAGAAACACTCTAAAGACATAAAAATAGACTTCACTAATTCCAGACATGAACACACTCTTATTTAAAACGGATTCATATCATCACCATTAAAAAAGAAAAGAAAAAAAGGAACACGGATGTGACTGCAGACCAAGGTAGGCACCACATGGTTCTCATTCCCTTCAGGGTAAGTGTCAAGATACCAAAACAAAGCCTCAATGAAAATCTCATAGATGACTTTATTGGAGACTGATTAAATGTATAATACACCCCATTAGTGCCTATTACATTAAGAATAGGGAGAAGAGGTGGCAGGGTCACAATATATTCTTTGTTTGCTCTCTAAGAACGGTGACTGTCCAGCAGCAATGGCGTTCAGGTGCATATTTACTATAGAAATGCTCACACACCTTAGACCGCATTATAGCACAGAAAAGCTGCTGTTGTGTCCGAGGAATTATAAAATGGTATTGTCAGGGCATGGATAAAACGTGCAAATCTTATGAAAGAAAGCAAGCTAAAAAGTCCAGGGCCACAATAAACTAATTTCCAATAGAATATAAGCAATAAAAAAACAAAGGTGGGATAACTTTGGTGAATACAACCAGAATGAATTCATATTACCACAGCTTGCCAAGTGTTAGATATAAAACAATCTCAGAGAAAAGGGGTCCTAGGGATCTCTTGGTTGATAAATTTCAAGTAAATGAGCTTTTCTTACATCTCATTAGGATAAATAGCCTGGATTTGATTTAAATTAAAAATGGAATGAATCCTTGGTTTGCTTTAGTTTTGAAACGGATACCACCCACTACCTAGATTTGGGGGACCTGTGACTGTAAATCACATATTTCCAAGGCACCGGAGTATAAACAGTTAATATTCAGCCGGTAAACACTGCGAGATGTTTTGAGGGCCCTTTCATCCAGCTGAGGTGAGAATTCACCATCTGCTTTAAAACCCTATGTGCAGACAAAACCACATGTAGCTAACTTACATAATTATTTCAAAGAGAAAAGAGGCCTTAGGCCACTAAATGGGAAAGCTTATTTCTCAGCACAGTCTACTGCCAAGTCAGCAGTGCTGCAATGGAGGTTTGAAGGTGAACAACCACACAGGTCTGAAGCCAAGAGTCTGGGCAGGGGACAAGGATTAAAGAAACTTATCACTTGTTAAAATCAAACCCCCAGGAGAACAGTGGTTTCCTTCCTAAATTAGCTTTGCTTACACTTACGAAGCACAAAGGACAGTGACAATGGATTGAAGATTCTGAGATGCGACTTGAATTTTTGCAAGCAGAAAATGGGATGAGGACAGAATTACATGACTACTGCTATTGCTCCCCCCAAGTCAAATGAAGAAATCGAGTCACAAAACATAATGTCCAAATGTTTTGTATCTTTACAGCTTCATATGACAATAGTTCCTTTTGTTCAAAAATGAAGTTATTCACCAGAATTCTCTGCCTGTGTTTTAGATTGCCCCTACCTCATGAACTGATTATTGATGTCCTCTGTAGGTTGAAAAGGCAGAGTAGCAGGGGCACCTGGCTGCCTAGTTGGTTAAGCGACCATCTCTTGATTTCAGCTCAGGTCATGATCTCAAGGCTGTGAGATTGAGCCCCAAGATGGGCTCCATACACTAAGCATTAAGCCTGTTTGGGATTCTTTCTCTCCTCCTCTCTTGGTCCCTCCCCCTCCATCTCTTTCAAAATAAATAAATAAATGAATATTTTTTTAAAAAGGCAGAGTAGCATATAAATCCACAGTTTGTCTAGGAGTTTATTCCATGATTTCCTGAAACGGATTGGATTCCCCTGACTTGGCCACCTTCTGTCCTCTTTTGTTTCTTCAGTAATCCCAGACTGCCAGCTTCATGTCATCATGACTATGTTTTCTTGTCACCCAACTGTAACTTCAAGCCCCCCAACAGAAGAGGTCCTCAGCATAGATAGGTGGTGGTGCTATTGGTGTTTCTGTCATTGTTTTCAGTAACCTTCTTATCTATCTGCCTTTACTGCATAACTTAAATAAAAGCTGCATGACATTACTTTGCTGGCTTCATGAGATAAACAGATGCTTGCATCAGACAATTCGCTCCCCATGGACATAAAACCAAAGGGGAGACAAAAAAGGATGTGTTTCATTAAGTCATGGCAGCCTGCCCCTATGGTCATTAATTTATATTTTTCCCAAAATGTCTGTAGGCCAACGTTTAGAGACAGTCATAGTGAATGCTAACAGCTTTGAGCAGTTTATCTTTCCCAACACAGTCATCCCTTTGCACTCATTCCAATTTCAACCAAGATACACAGATGCAGATTTTACAGAAATGAGACAAGCTGGGGATTTATAGTCAGTGTACCTCCCACCAATTAAGAGGAATTACCCAAATAACTCTCACCCATGTTGATTGAAATCTAGGCATATTTGACATGAAAGTAAACATTTTTATAAAATAAAGTCACCATTATGCTTTAAAAAAAACCAGCCATGTTAGTATCTTGCATTTTCATTCAGAAAGTAATGCTGGCGAATAAATTGCTCTGTCTCTTCCCAGTGGTGCCCTAGAGACTCAGACATTTCATTGTCCATTTACTGGCAGAAGATACTCAAAAATCATATAAGAAAAAAATAGATGTTTCTTAAAGGCTGAGTACAGCTTTAGAGTTTACATTTATTTATAAACAGCTGGTAGGAATGTAGATAAATATCTTTAAAAATGAATTAAACTGAGCTTAGAAAATTCAGGAAAAAATACACATTAGTAAGTTTCTGAACAAGGTGAATGGAAGTAAGTATGTTTGATAGTAGTTAAAACCTTCTACCCTCCTTCTGGTGTGAGCACCCTGATTCTTTTCGCAAAGCCATCCCTCTGTCTCTGTTAATTCATGCGGTACTAGCTGCGATGCCCCCAATCCTAACACCAAAGGTGAGCATGTAACCTGTCCTCGCCAGTAAAATTAACACACCCTTTGACTACAGTGATTAGTTCATGCTTGGTTATTACCCAGTCATTACTCAGTGAGACTCTGTTCCAGAACTCTCTTGAACCTCATAGTTGAAGAAAGCTGAGCTGCTTAGAAGAGATAATAATCTTGGAATAACTGGCAGCCAAAACACAGTAAAGCAGGGGCAGTATGAAAACGGATTAAAACAAAGAAGAGTGGAGTCAAGATTGAGAATCTAGTAATTAAGTAATTTTTATTGAATCCCCGAATGCAGGCATCCTCTAAACTAATATTCTAAGACTTTTGAGAAAAGTATTTGGTTTTTAGCATTTCTAAAAATTTTATACAGGTAATATATATATATTCTCTATACAGGTAATATACACATATGTTCTCCTAAAATATTCAAATAACAGATACCGTAGAATCCCGTCACCTCGTTCTCTCAAGTCTAGGCTGCCAAATAGTCAATGAGACAGCGAAGAGGCCAAATAAAATAATGACTGGCCATTTTCTTCAGATTTAGAATCTTAGGAAAGGTCATTGGTAACCCTGAGATAAGCACTATTCTTCTATTAGGAGGGGCCAAAGCTTTACTGGAATGGGTTTAATATCAATTGGGAAGAGGGAAAGTGAGGCAAAGAATAAGTAGATTTTTAAAGAAAGTGTGGTGCAAGGGGAGGCAAACAGATAGAGTGTGGTTGGCAGAAGTGAGTAGCAATGTCTCTCCGAAGGATCGCACTGCACATGACTGAAATTGTACTATCCACCTAGCTACACATGGTTGCCCAAGAATGAACCATACACTCGCCGTTAGCCAGTATGCCTACCTCTGTCCCTCCCTCGTACTCCTTTTCTGTCTCTCTCTCTGTCTCGCTCTCCTGGTGTCTCTGATTGCTGATGAGCTATATCTCCTTTTCCTAACTCGAAAGGGCTTAAAGGTTTTTTAAGATAAATGAAAAGAGAACACAAGGATAGTGAGGGTTTGGTGTCAAGAAGACTTGTGTTCAAATTCCATAATCACATATTACTAGCAAACTAGGTAGCTTGATCTTTCTAATGGAGTTTACTGTTATACAAAATAGGGTTGTCTTGTGCCAAGGAATTAGGATTTAGTGCATAGTACATAATAAGAGCATCTGTCTCATAAAGCATGTCATGGGATCTGTCAATGGCAGCCTTACCCCTCCTAGCCTAGCCTAGGATCAGGGTGACGTTTACCTCCTCATAGCTCTCTGGTTATACTCATTATTTGCTTATCACTTTGCCCCCACTGGATTAGAAACCCACTAAGATGAGGACCTGTGCTTTACTTGTTATTATACTCTGAGCACTTACCAAACCATGGCATATAACAGATGCTCAATAAACAGCTTGCTACATGAATATAAGAGATCATCTGTAGAAACATGCACACACAAAGAAACTACAGAAGTGAGTGCAGTGTAACAGGAGTAAACATCACTTCTATTTCCCTGTTGACTCTTCACTCTCTGGCCCCAGGAAAATGATTAAGTGTGTGCATGCTCTTTCACTATTGACAGACTCTATATTTTAAAAACAATTGTTTGAAAGCATAGTTCCACCATCCCAATATTCCCCAAGTATGCTAACTTTAGAGTCCAATATGTTACAACCCTAGAGTGAGAAGTTATAATGTAATAGATATGGAAAGTTTACAAAAATAGAGAGTGTAAAGAGGGTGGCTATTCCAGTATGGCATACTTTTGAAAGCACTTTATTCCTCAATTTGGCCATTTTGTATATACTCATATGTGGTTGGTCTTAATAGAGAAAGAATTCCATACTTCTTTTCCCTTTGTCATTAAAAAATCTTTAAAAAGTCTTTAGACTTTTTCTATTAAATTATATACATTTTTGCTTTCTGTTGCTGGAGGAAATGTGTGAATGCATCTGTGTGTGTGTGTGTGTGAGAGAGAGAGAGAGAGAGAGAGAGAGAGAGAGAGAGAGAGAGAGAGAGAGAGAGGGAACACAAGAGAAAGGGAGGAGAAATCACATCTTCAGTGTTATAAAGTTTCCGTAAAATTTCTAAGGCCTGTGTGTTTTTGTCTTTTAAACACATCCCTGAAAAAAAAACCAGACTAATGAAAGAAGGTGAGTCAATAAAGGAGATTCAGAAAGATTCAATTTTGGCCCAATGTGACAAGAAGATGTAAGCAGAGTCATTTTCTGGCATTTCTTAATTTTCCTTGTGACTTCTAAAAATACACCTATTTATTGATGCAGGTCCTGAGGATATGAATAAAAACACCATCTAAAATTATTTGTTGTACAAATATAGCCTCTGTCACCCTTTGTGATGCTTCGAAAAAAATGTCATTTAAGACATTTAGAACCATTAAAAAAAAAA